>JAOYRU010000282.1:0-77423 GCA_026315105.1 Locusta migratoria
CATATACTCTAAATGGAAGGTCACACATTCGAGTGCGTTGGCTGGTGTCCGCAGCTCTCACTGCATTGTCTCCTAAGGTCTTCATATAGTAATGGGAGTGAACGCAGGCAAACGAACAATAATGCTAATAAGAAAATAATTGAAATTTTCTCTTTTAAATAGTATTTAATATCATATACTAGCAAATAAGAAGTCATCCACGTCACAGGACTAAACTCCAGTGCAGTTGGCTGGTGTCCGCAGCTCGCTCTGCATTGTCTCCTAAGGTCTTCATATAGTAATGGAGTGACCGCAGGCAAACGCAAAACAATGCAAATAAGAAAATTAAAGCAATTTTCCCTTTTAAATTGTATTTTTTATTATATACTAACAAATAAGAGTTCACCACATCGCAGACTAAACTCGAGTGCAGTTGGCTGGTGTCCGCAGCTCTCACTGCATTGTCTCCTAAGGTCTTCATATAGTAATGGGAGAGTGAACGCAGGCAAACGCCACAATAATGCAAATAAGAAAATAAATGAAATTTTCTCTTTTAAATAGTATTTAATATCATATACTAGCAAATAAGAAGTCATCCAAGTCACAGACTAAACTCCAGTGCAGTGGGCTGGGTGTCCGCAGCTCTCACTGCATTGTCGCCCTAAGGTCTTCATATAGTAATGGGAGTGACCGCATGGCAAATGCACAATAATGCTAATTAAGAAAATAAATGAAATTTTCTCTTTTACTTAGTCATTTAATATCATATACTAGCAAATAAGAAGTCATTCACGTCACAGACTAAACTCGAGTGCAGTTGGCTGGTGTCCGCAGCTCTCACTGCATTGTCTCCTAAGGTCTTCATATAGTATTGGGAGTGGACCGCAGCCAAACGCACAATAATGCTAATAAGAAAAATAAAGAAATTTTCTCTTTTAAATAGCATTTAATATTATATATTAGCAAATAAGAAGTCATCCACGTCACAGACTAAACTCCAGTGCAGTTGGCTGGTGTCCACAGCTCTCACCTGCATTGTGTCCTAAGGTCTTCTTATTGTAATGGGAGGTGACCGCAGGCAAACGCTCAATAATGCTAATAAGAAAATAAATGAAATTTTCTCTTTTAAATAGTATTTAATATCAATATACGATCAGATGATTGTGGTTGTATATAGTTACCATGGGCCAGGGAGCATCAGGTGCCGCACCACCGACCTGCACTGGCTGCCCTGGCCACACTGCTGTTCAGGCCGCAACACTACAGATTAGTTGTACTAGCGTATATCGCGTTTTCACTGTTTTTGACGCTTACAGCCACTACTTTCCTTTTTCGCCAAAATGTTTTATTTTGCTGTTTCTTAATGGTAATCCAGTTTATTCGCCGTTTGTTTAAGTCAAATAGTCATAGTTTCAAGGATCAGATGATTGTGGTTGTATATAGTTACCATGGGCCAGGGAGCATCAGGTGCTGCACCACCAACCCGCACCGGCTGCCCTGGCCACACTACTGCTAAGGCCGCAACACTACAGATTAGTTGTACTAGCGTATATCGCGTTTTCACTGTTTTTGACGCTTACAGCCACTACTTTCCTTTTTCGCCAAAATGTTTTATTTTGCTGTTTCTTAATGGTAATCCAGTTTATTCGCCGTTTGTTTAAGTCAAATAGTCATAATTTCAAGGATCAGATGATTGTGGTTGTATATAGTTACCATGGGCCAGGGAGCATCAGGTGCCGCACCACCGACTTCCACTGGCTGCCCTGGCCACACTGCTGCTCAGGCCGCAACACTACAAATTAGTTGTACTAGCGTATATCGCGTTTTCACTGTTTTTGACGCTTACAGCCACTACTTTCCTTTTTCGCCAAAATGTTTTATTTTGCTGTTTCTTAATGGTAATCCAGTTTATTCGTCGTTTGTTTAAGTCAAATAGTCATAATTTCAAGGATCAGATGATTGTGGTTGTATATAGTTACCATGGGCCAGGGAGCATCAGGTGCCGCACCACCGACTTCCACTGGCTGCCCTGGCCACACTGCTGCTCAGGCCGCAACACTACAAATTAGTTGTACTAGCGTATATCGCGTTTTCACTGTTTTTGACGCTTACAGCCACTACTTTCCTTTTTCGCCAAAATGTTTTATTTTGCTGTTTCTTAATGGTAATCCAGTTTATTCGCCGTTTGTTTTAGTCAAATAGTCATAATTTCAAGGATCAGACGATTGTGGTTGTATATAGTTACCATGGGCCAGGGAGCATCAGGTGCCGCACAACCGACCTGCACTGGCTGCCTTGGCCACACTGCTGCTCAGGCCGCAACACTACAGATTAGTTGTACTAGCGTATATCGCGTTTTCACTGTTTTTGACGCTTACAGCCACTACTTTCCTTTTTCGCCAAAATGTTTTATTTTGCTGTTTCTTAATGGTAATCCAGTTTATTCGCCGTTTCTTTAAGTCAAATAGTCATAATTTCAAGGATCAGATGATTGTGGTTGTATATAGTTACCATGGGCCAGGGAGCATCAGGTGCTGCACCACCAACCCGCACCGGTTGCCCTGGCCACACTACTGCTCAGGCCGCAACCCTACAGATTAGTTGTACTAGCGTATATCGCGTTTTCACTGTTTTTGACGCTTACAGCCACTACTTTCCTTTTTCGCCAAATTGTTTAATTTTGCTGTTTCTTAATGGTAATCCAGTTTATTCGCCGTTTGTTTAAGTCAAATAGTCATAATTTCAAGGATCAGATGATTGTGGTTGTATATAGTTACCATGGGCCAGGGAGCATCAGGTGCCGCACCACCGATCTGCACTGGCTGCCCTGGCCACACTGCTGCTCAGGCCGCAACACCACAGATTAGTTGTACTAGCGTATATCGCGTTTTCACTGTTTTTGACGCTTACAGCCACTACTTTCCTTTTTCGCCAAAATGTTTTATTTTGCTGTTTCTTAATGGTAATCCAGTTTATTCGCCGTATGTTTAAGTCAAATAGTCATAATTTCAAGGAGCAGATGATTGTGGTTGTATATAGTTACCATGGGCCAGGGAGCATCAGGTGCTGCACCACCAACCCGCACCAGCTGCCCTGGCCACACTGCTGCTCAGGCCGCAACACTACAGATTAGTTGTACTAGCGTATATCGCGTTTTCACTGTTTTTGACGCTTACAGCCACTACTTTCCTTTTTCGCCAAAATGTTTTATTTTGCTGTTTCTTAATGGTAATCCAGTTTATTCGCCGTTTGTTTAAGTCAAATAGTCATAATTTCATGGAGCAGATGATTGCGCTTGTATATAGTTACCATGGGCCAGGGAGCATCAGGTGCTGCGACACCAAACCGCACTGGCTGCTCTGGCCACACTGCTGCTCAGGCCGCAACACTACAGATTAGTTGTACTAGCGTATATCGTGTTTTCACTGTTTTTGACGCTTACAGCCACTACTTTCCTTTTTCGCCAAAATGTTTTATTTTGCTGATTCCTAATGGCAATCCAGTTTATTCGCCGTTTGTTTAAGTCAAATAGTCATAATTTCAAGGAGCAGATGATTGTGGTTGTATATAGTTACCATGGGCCAGGGAGCATCAGGTGCCGCACCACCGACTTCCACTGGCTGCCCTGGCCACACTGCTGCTCAGGCCGCAACACTACAGATTAGTTGTACTAGCGTATATCGCGTTTTCACTGTTTTTGACGCTTACAGCCACTACTTTCCTTTTTCGCCAAAATGTTTGATTTTGCTGTTTCTTAATGGTAATCCAATTTATTCGCCGTTTCTTTAAGTCAAATAGTAATAATTTCAAGGATCAGATGATTGTGGTTGTATATAGTTACCATGGGCCAGGGAGCATCAGGTGCTGCACCACCAACCCGCACCGGCTGCCCTGGCCACACTACTGCTAAGGCCGCAACACTACAGATTAGTTGTACTAGCGTATATCGCGTTTTCACTGTTTTTGACGCTTACAGCCACTACTTTCCTTTTTCGCCAAAATGTTTTATTTTGCTGTTTCTTAATGGTAATCCAGTTTATTCGCCGTTTGTTTAAGTCAAATAGTCATAATTTCAAGGATCAGATGATTGTGGTTGTATATAGTTACCATGGGCCAGGGAGCATCAGGTGCTGCACCACCAACCCGCACCGGCTGCCCTGGCCACACTGCTGCTCAGGCCGCAACACTACAGATTAGTTGTACTAGCGTATATCGCGTTTTCACTGTTTTTGACGCTTACAGCCACTACTTTCCATTTTCGCCAAAATGTTTTATTTTGCTGTTTCTTTTTGGTAATCCAGTTTATTCGCCGTTTGTTTAAGTCAAATAGTCATAATTTCAAAGAGCAGATGATTGTGGCTGTATATAGTTACCATGGGCCAGGGAGCATCAGATGCTGCACCACCAACCCGCACTGGCTGCCCTGGCCACACTGCTGCTCAGGCCGCAACACTACAGATTAGTTCAACTAGTGTATATCGCGATTTCACTGTTTTTGACGCTTACAGCGCCTACCTACATTTTTTCGGCAATATGTTTTATTTTGCTGTTTCTATATGGTAATCGATATTATTCGACTTTTGTTTATGTAAAATAGTCATAATTTCAAGGATCAGATGATTGTGGTTGTATCTCGTTACCATGGCCAATGAGCATCAGGTGCCGCACCACCGACCCGCACTGGCTGCCCTGGACATACCGCTGCTCAGGCCGCAACCCTACAGATTAGTTCAACTAGCGTATATCGCGTTTTCACTGTTCTTGACGCTTACAGCCACTACTTTCCTTTTTCGCCAAAATGTTTTATTTTGCTGTTTCT
Source organism: Locusta migratoria (assembly GCA_026315105.1). Classification (NCBI taxonomy): domain Eukaryota; kingdom Metazoa; phylum Arthropoda; class Insecta; order Orthoptera; family Acrididae; genus Locusta; species Locusta migratoria. Next base: position 4,799 of record JAOYRU010000282.1, read on the forward strand.
TAATGGTAATCCAGTTTATTCGCCGTTTGTTTAAGTCAAATAGTCATAATTTCAAGGATCAGATGATTGTGGTTGTATATAGTTACCATGGGCCAGGGAGCATCAGGTGCCGCACCACCGACCTGCACTAGCTGCCCTGGCCACACTGCTGCTCAGGCCGCAACACTACAGATTAGTTGTACTAGCGTATATCGCGTTTTCACTGTTTTTGACGCTTACAGCCACTACTTTCCTTTTTCGCCAAAATGTTTTATTTTGCTGTTTCTTAATGGTAATCCAGTTTCTTCGCCGTTTGTTTAAGTCAAATAGTCATAATTTCAAGGAGCAGATGGATGTGGTTGTATATAGTTACCATGGGCCAGGGAGCATCAGGTGCTGCACCACCAACCCGCACCGGTTGCCCTGGCCACACTACTGCTCAGGCCGCAACCCTACAGATTAGTTGTACTAGCGTATATCGCGTTTTCACTGTTTTTGACGCTTACAGCCACTACTTTCCTTTTTCGCCAAAATGTTTAATTTTGCTGTTTCTTAATGGTAATCCAGTTTATTCGCCGTTTGTTTAAGTCAAATAGTCATAATTTCAAGGATCAGATGATTGTGGTTGTATATAGTTACCATGGGCCAGGGAGCATCAGGTGCCGCACCACCGATCTGCACTGGCTGCCCTGGCCACACTGCTGCTCAGGCCGCAACACCACAGATTAGTTGTACTAGCGTATATCGCGTTTTCACTGTTTTTGACGCTTACAGCCACTACTTTCCTTTTTCGCCAAAATGTTTTATTTTGCTGTTTCTTAATGGTAATCCAGTTTATTCGCCGTATGTTTAAGTCAAATAGTCATAATTTCAAGGAGCAGATGATTGTGGTTGTATATAGTTACCATGGGCCAGGGAGCATCAGGTGCTGCACCACCAACCCGCACCAGCTGCCCTGGCCACACTGCTGCTCAGGCCGCAACACTACAGATTAGTTGTACTAGCGTATATCGCGTTTTCACTGTTTTTGACGCTTACAGCCACTACTTTCCTTTTTCGCCAAAATGTTTTATTTTGCTGTTTCTTAATGGTAATCCAGTTTATTCGCCGTTTGTTTAAGTCAAATAGTCATAATTTCATGGAGCAGATGATTGCGCTTGTATATAGTTACCATGGGCCAGGGAGCATCAGGTGCTGCGACACCAAACCGCACTGGCTGCTCTGGCCACACTGCTGCTCAGGCCGCAACACTACAGATTAGTTGTACTAGCGTATATCGTGTTTTCACTGTTTTTGACGCTTACAGCCACTACTTTCCTTTTTCGCCAAAATGTTTTATTTTGCTGATTCCTAATGGTAATCCAGTTTATTCGCCGTTTGTTTAAGTCAAATAGTCATAATTTCAAGGAGCAGATGATTGTGGTTGTATATAGTTACCATGGGCCAGGGAGCATCAGGTGCCGCACCACCGACTTCCACTGGCTGCCCTGGCCACACTGCTGCTCAGGCCGCAACACTACAGATTAGTTGTACTAGCGTATATCGCGTTTTCACTGTTTTTGACGCTTACAGCCACTACTTTCCTTTTTCGCCAAAATGTTTGATTTTGCTGTTTCTTAATGGTAATCCAATTTATTCGCCGTTTCTTTAAGTCAAATAGTCATAATTTCAAGGATCAGATGATTGTGGTTGTATATAGTTACCATGGGCCAGGGAGCATCAGGTGCTGCACCACCAACCCGCACCGGCTGCCCTGGCCACACTACTGCTAAGGCCGCAACACTACAGATTAGTTGTACTAGCGTATATCGCGTTTTCACTGTTTTTGACGCTTACAGCCACTACTTTCCTTTTTCGCCAAAATGTTTTATTTTGCTGTTTCTTAATGGTAATCCAGTTTATTCGCCGTTTGTTTAAGTCAAATAGTCATAATTTCAAGGATCAGATGATTGTGGTTGTATATAGTTACCATGGGCCAGGGAGCATCAGGTGCTGCACCACCAACCCGCACCGGCTGCCCTGGCCACACTGCTGCTCAGGCCGCAACACTACAGATTAGTTGTACTAGCGTATATCGCGTTTTCACTGTTTTTGACGCTTACAGCCACTACTTTCCATTTTCGCCAAAATGTTTTATTTTGCTGTTTCTTTTTGGTAATCCAGTTTATTCGCCGTTTGTTTAAGTCAAATAGTCATAATTTCAAAGAGCAGATGATTGTGGCTGTATATAGTTACCATGGGCCAGGGAGCATCAGATGCTGCACCACCAACCCGCACTGGCTGCCCTGGCCACACTGCTGCTCAGGCCGCAACACTACAGATTAGTTCAACTAGTGTATATCGCGATTTCACTGTTTTTGACGCTTACAGCGCCTACCTACATTTTTTCGGCAATATGTTTTATTTTGCTGTTTCTATATGGTAATCGATATTATTCGACTTTTGTTTATGTAAAATAGTCATAATTTCAAGGATCAGATGATTGTGGTTGTATCTCGTTACCATGGCCAATGAGCATCAGGTGCCGCACCACCGACCCGCACTGGCTGCCCTGGACATACCGCTGCTCAGGCCGCAACCCTACAGATTAGTTCAACTAGCGTATATCGCGTTTTCACTGTTCTTGACGCTTACAGCCACTACTTTCCTTTTTCGCCAAAATGTTTTATTTTGCTGTTTCTTAATGGTAATCCAGTTTATTCGCCGTTTGTTTAAGTCAAATAGTCATAATTTCAAGGATCAGATGATTGTGGTTGTATATAGTTACCATGGGCCAGGGAGCATCAGGTGCCGCACCACCGACCTGCACTAGCTGCCCTGGCCACACTGCTGCTCAGGCCGCAACACTACAGATTAGTTGTACTAGCGTATATCGCGTTTTCACTGTTTTTGACGCTTACAGCCACTACTTTCCTTTTTCGCCAAAATGTTTTATTTTGCTGTTTCTTAATGGTAATCCAGTTTCTTCGCCGTTTGTTTAAGTCAAATAGTCATAATTTCAAGGAGCAGATGGATGTGGTTGTATATAGTTACCATGGGCCAGGGAGCATCAGGTGCTGCACCACCAACCCGCACTGGCTGCCCTGGCCACACTGCTGCTCAGGCCGCAACACTACAGATTAGTTGTACTAGCGTATATCGTGTTTTCACTGTTTTTGACGCTTACAGCCACTACTTTCCTTTTTCGCCAAAATGTTTAATTTTGCTGTTTCTTAATGGTAATCCAGTTTATTCGCCGTTTGTTTAAGTCAAATAGTCATAATTTCATGGAGCAGATGGTTGTGGTTGTATATAGTTACCATGGGCCAGGGAGCATCAGGTGCTGCACCACCAACCCGCACTGGCTGCCCTGGCCACACTGCTGTTCAGGCCGCAACACTACAGATTAGTTGTACTAGCGTATATCGTGTTTTCACTGTTTTTGACGCTTACAGCCACTACTTTCCTTTTTCGCCAAAATGTTTTATTTTGCTGTTTCTTAATGGTAATCCAGTTTATTCGCCGTTTGTTTAAGTCAAATAGTCATAATTTCAAGGATCAGATGATTGTGGTTGTATCTCGTTACCATGGCCAGTGAGCATCAGGTGCCGCACCACCGACCCGCACTGGCCGCCCTGGTCACAGTGCTGCTCAGGCCGCAACACTACAGATTAGTTGTACTAACGTATATCGCGTTTTCACTGTTTTTGACGCTTACAGCCACTACTTTCCTTTTTCGCCAAAATGTTTTATTTTGCTGTTTCTTAATGGTAATCCAGTTTATTCGCCGTTTGTTTAAGTCAAATAGTCATAATTTCAAGGAGCAGATGTTTGTGGTTGTATATAGTTACCATGGGCCAGGGAGCATCAAGTGCTGCGACACCAACCCGCACTGGCTGCCCTGGCCACACTGCTGCTCAGGCCGCAACACTACAGATTAGTTGTACTAGCGTATATCGCGTTTTCACTGTTTTTGACGCTTACAGCCACTACTTTCCTTTTTCGCCAAATTGTTTTATTTTGCTGTTTCTTAATGGTAATCCAGTTTATTCGGCGTTTGTTTAAGTCAAATAGTCATAATTTCAAGGAGCAGATGATTGTGGTTGTATATAGTTACCATGGGCAAGGGAGCATCAGGTGCTGCGACACCAACCCGCACTGGCTGCCCTGGCCACACTGCTGCTCAGGCCGCAACACTACAGATTAGTTGAACTAGCGTATATCGCGTTTTCACTGTTTTTGACGCTTACAGCCACTACTTTCCTTTTTCGCCAAAATGTTTTATTTTGCTGTTTCTTAATGGTAATCCAGTTTATTCGCCGTTTCTTTAAGTCAAATAGTCATAATTTCAAGGATCAGATGATTGTGGTTGTATATAGTTACCATGGGCCAGGGAGCATCAGGTGCTGCACCACCAACCCGCACCGGCTGCCCTGGCCACACTGCTGCTCAGGCCGCAACACTACAGATTAGTTGTACTAGCGTATATCGCGTTTTCACTGTTTTTGACGCTTACAGCCACTACTTTCCTTTTTCGCCAAATTGTTTTATTTTGCTGTTTCTTAATGGTAATCCAGTTTATTCGCCGTTTGTTTAAGTCAAATAGTCATAATTTCAAGGAGCAGATGATTGTGGTTGTATATAGTTACCATGGGCAAGGGAGCATCAGGTGCTGCGACACCAACCCGCACTGGCTGCCCTGGCCACACTGCTGCTCAGGCCGCAACACTACAGATTAGTTGAACTAGCGTATATCACGTTTTCACTGTTTTTGACGCTTACAGCCACTACTTTCCTTTTTCGCCAAAATGTTTTATTTTGCTGTTTCTTAATGGTAATCCAGTTTATTCGCCGTTTCTTTAAGTCAAATAGTCATAATTTCAAGGATCAGATGATTGTTGTTGTATATAGTTACCATGGGCAAGGGAGCATCAGGTGCTGCGACACCAACCCGCACTGGCTGCCCTGGCCACACTGCTGCTCAGGCCGCAACACTACAGATTAGTTGAACTAGCGTATATCGTGTTTTCACTGTTTTTGACGCTTACAGCCACTACTTTCGTTTTTCGCCAAAATGTTTAATTTTGCTGTTTCTTAATGGTAATCCAGTTTATTCGCCGTTTGTTTAAGTCAAATAGTCATAATTTCATGGAGCAGATGGTTGTGGTTGTATATAGTTACCATGGGCCAGGGAGCATCAGGTGCTGCACCACCAACCCGCACTGGCTGCCCTGGCCACACTGCTGTTCAGGCCGCAACACTACAGATTAGTTGTACTAGCGTATATCGTGTTTTCACTGTTTTTGACGCTTACAGCCACTACTTTCCTTTTTCGCCAAAATGTTTTATTTTGCTGTTTCTTAATGGTAATCCAGTTTATTCGCCGTTTGTTTAAGTCAAATAGTCATAATTTCAAGGATCAGATGATTGTGGTTGTATCTCGTTACCATGGCCAGTGAGCATCAGGTGCCGCACCACCGACCCGCACTGGCCGCCCTGGTCACAGTGCTGCTCAGGCCGCAACACTACAGATTAGTTGTACTAACGTATATCGCGTTTTCACTGTTTTTGACGCTTACAGCCACTACTTTCCTTTTTCGCCAAAATGTTTTATTTTGCTGTTTCTTAATGGTAATCCAGTTTATTCGCCGTTTGTTTAAGTCAAATAGTCATAATTTCAAGGAGCAGATGATTGTGGTTGTATATAGTTACCATGGGCCAGGGAGCATCAAGTGCTGCGACACCAACCCGCACTGGCTGCCCTGGCCACACTGCTGCTCAGGCCGCAACACTACAGATTAGTTGTACTAGCGTATATCGCGTTTTCACTGTTTTTGACGCTTACAGCCACTACTTTCCTTTTTCGCCAAAATGTTTTATTTTGCTGTTTCTTATTGGTAATCCAGTTTATTCGCCGTTTGTTTAAGTCAAATAGTCATAATTTCAAGGATCAGATGATTGTGGTTGTATATAGTTACCATGGGCCAGGGAGCATCAGGTGCCGCACCACTGATCTGCACTGGCTGCCCTGGCCACACTGCTGCTCAGGCCGCAACACTACAGATTAGTTGTACTAGCGTATATCGCGTTTTCACTGTTTTTGACGCTTACAGCCACTACTTTCCTTTTTCGCCAAAATGTTTTATTTTGCTGTTTCTTAATGGTAATCCAGTTTATTCGCCGTTTGTTTAAGTCAAATAGTCATAATTTCAAGGATCAGATGATTGTGGTTGTATATAGTTACCATGGGCCAGGGAGCATCAGGTGCCGCACCACCGACCTGCACCGGCTGCCCTGGCCACACTGCTGCTCAGGCCGCAACACTACACATTAGTTGTACTAGCGTATATCGCGTTTTCAGTGTTTTTGACGCTTACAGCCACTACTCTCCTTTTTCTCCAAAATGTTTTATTTTGCTGTTTCTTAATGGTAATCCAGTTTATTCGCCGTTTGTTTAAGTCAAATAGTCATAATTTCAAGGATCAGATGATTGTGGTTGTATATAGTTACCATGGGCCAGGGAGCATCAGGTGCCGCACCACTGACCTGCACTGGCTGCCCTGGCCACACTGCTGCTCAGGCCTCAACACTACAGATTAGTTGTACTAGCGTATATCGCGTTTTCACTGTTTTTGACGCTTACAGCCACTACTTTCCTTTTTCGCCAAAATGTTTTATTTTGCTGTTTCTTAATGGTAATCCAGTTTATTCGCCGTTTGTTTAAGTGAAATAGTCATAATTTCAAGGATCAGGTGATTGTGATTGTATATAGTTACCATGGGCCAGGGAGCATCAGGTGCCGCACCACCGACCTGCACTGGCTGCCCTGGCCACACTGCTGCTCAGGCCGCAACACTACAGATTAGTTGTACTAAAGTATATCGCGTTTTCACTGTTTTTGACGCTTACAGCCACTACTTTCCTTTTTCGCCAAAATGTTTTATTTTGTTGTTTCTTAATGGTAATCCAGTTTATTCGCCGATTGTTTAAGTCAAATAGTCATAATTTCAAGGATCAGATGATTGTGGTTGTATATATTTACCATGGGCCAGGGAGCATCATGTGCTGCACCACCAACCCGCACCGGCTGCCCTGGCCACACTGCTACTCAGGCCGCAACACTAAAGATTAGTTCAACTAGTGTATATCGCGATTTCACTGTTTTTGACGCTTACAGCGCCTACCTTCATTTTTTCGGCAAAATGTTTTATTTTGCTGTTTCTATATGGTAATCGATATTATTCGACTTTTGTTTATGTAAAATAGTCATAATTTCAAGGATCAGATGATTGTGGTTGTATCTCGTTACCATGGCCAATGAGCATCAGGTGCCGCACCACCGACCCGCACTGGCTGCCCTGGACATACCGCTGCTCAGGCCGCAACCCTACAGATTAGTTCAACTAGCGTATATCGCGTTTTCACTGTTCTTTACGCTTACCGCCACTACTTTCCTTTTTCGCCAAAATGTTTAATTTTGCTGTTTCTTAATGGTAATCCAGTTTATTCGCCGTTTCTTTAAGTCAAATAGTCATAATTTCATGGGGCAGATGATTGTTGTTGTATATAGTTACCATGGGCCAGGGAGCATCAGGTGCTGCACCACCAACCCGAACTGGCTGCCCTGGCCACACTGCTGCTCAGGCCGCAACACTACAGATTAGTTCAACTAGCTTATATCGCGTTTTCACTGTTCTTGACGCTTACAGCCACTACTTTCCTTTTTCGCCAAAATGTTTTATTTTGCTGTTTCTTAATGGTAATCCAGTTTATTCCCCGTTTGTTTAACTCAAATAGTCATAATTTCAAGGATCAGATGATTGTGGTTGTATATAGTTACCATGGGTCAGGGAGCATCAGGTGCCGCACCACCGACCTGCACTGGCTGCCCTGGCCACACTGCTGCTCAGGCCGCAACACTACAGACTAGTTCAACTAGCGTATATCGCGTTTTCACTGTTTTTGACGCTTACAGCCCCTACCTTCATTTTTTCGGCAAAATGTTTTATTTTGCTGTTTCTATATGGAAATCGAGATTAATCGCCTTTTGTTTATGTAAAATAGTCATAATTTCAAGGATCAGATGATTGTGGCTGTATCTCGTTACCATGGCCAGTGAGCATCACGTGCCACACCACCGACCCGCACTGGCTGCCCTGGCCACACTGCTGCTCAGGCCGCAACACTACAGATTAGTTGTACTAGCGTATATCGCGTTTTCACTGTTTTTGACGCTTACAGCCACTACTTTCCTTTTTCGCCAAAATGTTTAATTTTGCTGTTTCTTAATGGTAATCCAGTTTATTCGCCGTTTGTTTAAGTCAAATAGTCATAATTTCAAGGAGCAGATGGTTGTGGTTGTATATAGTTACCATGGGCCAGGGAGCATCAGGTGCTGCACCACTAACCCGCACTGGCTGCCCTGGCCACACTGCTGCTCAGGCCGCAACACTACAGATTAGTTCAACTAGCGTATATCGCGTTTTCACTGTTCTTGACGCTTACAGCCACTACTTTCCTTTTTCGCCAAAATGTTTTATTTTGCTGTTTCTTAATGGTAATCCAGTTTATTCGCCGTTTGTTTAAGTCAAATAGTCATAATTTCATGGAACAGACGGTTGTGGTTGTATACAGTTACCATGGGCCAGGGAGCATCAGGTGCTGCACCACCAACCCGCACTGGCTGCCCTGGCCACACTGCTGTTCAGGCCGCAACACTACAGATTAGTTGTACTAGCGTATATCGTGTTTTCACTGTTTTTGACGCTTACAGCCACTACTTTCCTTTTTCGCCAAAATGTTTTATTTTGCTGTTTCTTAATGGTAATCCAGTTTATTCGCCGTTTGTTTAAGTCAAATAGTCATAATTTCAAGGAGCAGATGATTGTGGTTGTATCTCGTTACCATGGCCAGTGAGCATCAGGTGCCGCACCACCGTCCCGCACTGGCCGCCCTGGTCACACTGCTGCTCAGGCCGCAACACTACAGATTAGTTGTACTAACGTATATCGCGTTTTCACTGTTTTTGACGCTTACAGCCACTACTTTCCTTTTTCGCCAAAATGTTTTATTTTGCTGTTTCTTAATGGTAATCCAGTTTATTCGCCGTTTGTTTAAGTTAAATAGTCATAATTTCAAGGAGCAGATGATTGTGGTTGTATATAGTTACCATGGGCCAGGGAGCATCAAGTGCTGCGACACCAACCCGCACTGGCTGCCCTGGCCACACTGCTGCTCAGGCCGCAACACTACAGATTAGTTCAACTAGCGTATATCGCGTTTTCGCTGTTTTTGACGCATACAGCCACTACTTTCCTTTTTCGCCAAAATGTTTTATTTTGCTGTTTCTTAATGGTAATCCAGTTTATTCGCCGTTTGTTTAAGTCAAATAGTCATAATTTCAAGGAGCAGATGATTGTGGTTGTATCTCGTTACCATGGCCAGTGAGCATCAGGTGCCGCACCACCGTCCCGCACTGGCCGCCCTGGTCACACTGCTGCTCAGGCCGCAACACTACAGATTAGTTGTACTAGCGTATATCGCGTTTTCACTGTTTTTGACGCTTACAGCCACTACTTTCCTTTTTCGCCAAATTGTTTTATTTTGCTGTTTCTTAATGGTAATCCAGTTTATTCGCCGTTTGTTTAAGTCAAATAGTCATAATTTCAAGGAGCAGATGATTGTGGTTGTATATAGTTACCATGGGCCAGGGAGCATCAGGTGCTGCGACACCAACCCGCACTGGCTGCCCTGGCCACACTGCTGCTCAGGCCGCAACACTACAGATTAGTTGTACTAGCGTATATCGTGTTTTCACTGTTTTTGACGCTTACAGCCACTACTTTCCTTTTTCGCCAAAATGTTTTATTTTGCTGTTTCTTAATGGTAATCCAGTTTATTCGCCGTTTGTTTAAGTCAAATAGTCATAATTTCAAGGAGCAGATGATTGTGGTTGTATCTCGTTACCATGGCCAGTGAGCATCAGGTGCCGCACCACCGTCCCGCACTGGCCGCCCTGGTCACACTGCTGCTCAGGCCGCAACACTACAGATTAGTTGTACTAGCGTATATCGCGTTTTCACTGTTTTTGACGCTTACAGCAACTACTTTCCTTTTTCGCCAAATTGTTTTATTTTGCTGTTTCTTAATGGTAATCCAGTTTATTCGCCGTTTGTTTAAGTTAAATAGTCATAATTTCAAGGAGCAGATGATTGTGGTTGTATATAGTTACCATGGGCCAGGGAGCATCAAGTGCTGCGACACCAACCCGCACTGGCTGCCCTGGCCACACTGCTGCTCAGGCCGCAACACTACAGATTAGTTCAACTAGCGTATATCGCGTTTTCGCTGTTTTTGACGCATACAGCCACTACTTTCCTTTTTCGCCAAAATGTTTTATTTTGCTGTTTCTTAATGGTAATCCAGTTTATTCGCCGTTTGTTTAAGTCAAATAGTCATAATTTCAAGGAGCAGATGATTGTGGTTGTATATAGTTACCATGGGCCAGGGAGCAACAGGTGCTGCGACACCAACCCGCACTGGCTGCCCTGGCCACACTGCTGCTCAGGCCGCAACACTACAGATTAGTTGTACTAGCGTATATCGTGTTTTCACTGTTTTTGACGCTTACAGCCACTACTTTCCTTTTTCGCCAAAATGTTTTATTTTGCTGTTTCTTAATGGTAATCCAGTTTATTCGCCGTTTGTTTAAGTCAAATAGTCATAATTTCAAGGAGCAGATGATTGTGGTTGTATATAGTTACCATGGGCCAGGGAGCATCAGGTGCTGCGACACCAACCCGCACTGGCTGCCCTGGCCACACTGCTGCTCAGGCCGCAACACTACAGATTAGTTCAACTAGCGTATATCGCGTTTTCGCTGTTTTTGACGCATACAGCCACTACTTTCCTTTTTCGCCAAAATGTTTTATTTTGCTGTTTCTTAATGGTAATCCAGTATATTCGCTTTTGTTTAAGTCAAATAGTCATAATTTCAAGGATCAGATGATTGGGGTTGTTTATAGTTACCATGGGCCAGGGAGCATCAGGTGCCGCAGCACCGACCTGCACTGGCTGCCCTGGCCACACTGCTGCTCAGGCCGCAACACTACAGATTAGTTGTACTAGCGTATATCTTGTTTTCACTGCTTTTGACGCTTACAGCCACTACTTTCCTTTTTCGCCAAAATGTTTAATTTTGCTGTTTCTTAATGGTAATCCAGTTTATTCGCCGTTTGTTTAAGTGAAAAAGTCATAATTTCAAGGAGCAGATGGTTGTGGTAGTATATTGTTACCATGGGCCAGGGAGCATCAGGTGCTGCACCACCAACCCGCACTGGCTGCCCTCGCCACACTGCTGCTCAGGCCGCAACACTACAGATTAGTTGTACTAGCGTATATCGTGTTTTCACTGTTTTTGACGCTTACAGCCACTAATTTCCTTTTTCGCCAAAATGTTTTATTTTGCTGTTTCTTAATGGTAATCCAGTTTATTTGCCGTTTGTTTAAGTCAAATAGTCATAATTTCAAGGATCAGATGACTGTGGTTGTATCGCGTTACCATGGCCAGTGAGCATCAGGTGCCGCACCACCGACCCGCACTGGCTGCCCTAGCCACACTGCTGCTCAGGCCGCAACACTACAGATTAGTTGTACTAGCGTATATCGCGTTTTCACTGTTTTTGACGCTTACAGCCACTACTTTCCTTTTTCGCCAAAATGTTTTATTTTGCTGTTTCTTAATGGTAATCCAGTTTATTCGCCTTTTATTTAAGTCAAATAGTCATAATTTCAAGGAGCAGATGATTGTGGTTGTATATAGTTACCTTGGGCCAGTGAGCATCAGGTGCTGCACCACCGACCTGCACTGGCTGCCCTGGCCACACTGCTACTCAGGCCGCAACACTACAGATTAGTTGTACTAGCGTATATCGCGATTTCACTGTTTTTGACGCTTACAGCCACTACTTTCCTTTTTCGCCAAAATGTTTTATTTTGCTGTTTCTTAATGGTAATCCAGTTTATTCGCCGTTTGTTTATGTCAAATAGTCATAATTTCAAGGAGCAGATGATTGTGGTTGTATATAGTTACCATGGGCCAGTGAGCATCAGGTGCCGCACCACCGACCCGCACTGGCTGCCCTGGCCACACTGCTGCTCAGGCCGCAACACTACAGATTAGTTGTACTAGCGTATATCGAGTTTTCACTGTTTTTGACGCTTACAGCCACTACTTTCCTTTTTCGCCAAAATGTTTTATTTTGCTGTTTCTTAATGGTAATCCAGTTTATTCGCCGTTTGTTTAAGTCAAATAGTCGTAATTTCAAGGAGCAGATGATTGTGGTTGTATATAAATACCATGGGCCAGGGAGCATCAGGTGCTGCACCACCAACCCGCACTGGCTGCCCTCGCCACACTGCTGCTCAGGCAGCAACACTACAGATTAGTTGTACTAGCGTATATCGTGTTTTCACTGTTTTTGACGCTTACAGCCACTACTTTCGTTTTTCGCCAAAATGTTTTATTTTGCTGTTTCTTAATGGTAATCCAGTTTATTGGCCGTTTGTTTAAGTCAAATAGTCATAATTTCAAGGAGCAGATGATTGTGGTTGTATATAGTCACCATGGGCCAGTGAGCATCAGGTGCCGCACCACCGACCTGCACTGGCTGCCCTGGCCACACTGCTGCTCAGGCCGCAGCACTACAGATTAGTTGTACTAGCGTATATCGCGTTTTCACTGTTTTTGACGCTTAAAACCACTACTTTCCTTTTTCGCCAAAATGTTTTATTTCGCTGTTTCTTAATGGTAATCCAGTTTATTCGCCGTTTGTTTAAGTCAAATAGTCATAATTTCAAGGAGCAGATGATTGTGGTTGTATATAGTTACCATGGGCCAGTGAGCATCAGGTGCCGCACCACCGACCCGCACTGGCTGCCCTGGCCACACTGCTGCTCAGGCCGCAACACTACAGATTAATTGTACTAGCGTATATCGCGTTTTCACTGTTTTTGACGCTTACAGCCACTACTTTCCTTTTTCGCCAAAATGTTTTATTTTGCTGTTTCTTAATGGTAATCCAGTTTATTCGCCGTTTGTTTAAGTCAAATAGTCATAATTTCAAGGAGCAGATGATTGTGGTTGTATATAGTTACCATGGGCCAGTGAGCATCAGGTGCCGCACCACCGACCTGCACTGGCTGCCCTGGCCACACTGCTGCTCAGGCCGCAACACTACAGATTAGTTGTACTAGCGTATATCGCGTTTTCACTGTTTTTGATGCTTACAGCCCCTACCTTCATTTTTTCGGCAAAATGTTTTATTTTGCTTTTTCTATATGGACATCGAGATTATTCGCCTTTTGTTTATGTAAAATAGTCATAATTTCAAGGATCAGATGATTGTGGTTGTATCTCGTTACCATGGCCAGGGAGAATCAGGTGCCGCACCACCGACCCGCACTGGCTGCCCTGGCCACACTGCTGCTAAGGCCGCAACACTACAGATTAGTTGTACTAGCGTATATCGCGTTTTCACTGTTTTTGACGCTTACAGCCACTACTTTCCTTTTTCGCCAAAATGTTTTATTTTGCTGTTTCTTAATGGTAATCCAGTTTATTCGCCGTTTTTTTAAGTCAAATAGTCATAATTTCAAGGAGCAGATGGTTGTGGTTGTATATAGTTACCATGGGCCAGGGAGCATCAGGTGCTGCACCACCAACCCGCACTGGCTGCCCTGGCCACACTGCTGCTCAAGCCGCAACACTACAGATTAGTTGTACTAGCGTATATCGCGTTTTCACTGTTTTTGACGCTTACAGCCACTACTTTCCTTTTTCGCCAAAATGTTTTATTTTGCTGTTTCGTAATGGTAATCCAGTTTATTCGCCGTTTGTTTAAGTCAAATAGTCATAATTTCAAGGAGCAAATGATTGTGGTTGTATATATTTACCATGGGCCAGGGAGCATCAGGTGCTGCACCACCAACCCGCACTGGCTGCCCTGGCCACACTGCTGCTCAGGCCGCAACACTACAGATTAGTTCAACTAGCGTATATCGCGTTTTCACTGTTTTTGGCGCTTACAGCCCCTACCTTCATTTTTTCGGCAAAATGTTTTATTTTGCTGTTTCTATATGGTAATCGAGATTAATCGCCTTTTGTTTATGTAAAATAGTCATAATTTCAAGGATCAGATGATTGTGGTTGTATCTCATTACCATGGCCAGTGAGCATCAGGTGCCGCACCACCGACCCGCACTAGCTGCCCTGGCCACACTGCTGCTCAGGCCGCAACACTACAGATTAGTTGTACTAGCGTATATTGCGTTTTCACTGTTTTTAACGCTTACAGCCACTACTTTCCTTTTTCGCCAATATGTTTAATTTTGCTGTTTCTTAATGGTAATCCAGTTTATTCGCCGTTTGTTTAAGTCAAATAGTCATAATTTCATGGAGCAGATGATTGTGGTTGTATATAGTTACCATGGGCCAGGGAGCATCAGGTGCTGTACCACCAACCCGCACCGGCTGCCCTGGCCACACTGCTGCTCAGGCCGCAACACTACAGATTAGTTGTACTAGCGTATATCGCGTTTTCACTGTTTTTGGCGCTTACAGCCCCTACCTTCATTTTTTCGGCAAAATGTTTTATTTTGCTGTTTCTATATGGTAATCGAGATTAATCGCCTTTTGTTTATGTAAAATAGTCATAATTTCAAGGATCAGATGATTGTGGTTGTATCTCGTTACCATGGCCAGTGAGCATCAGGTGCCGCACCACCGACCCGCACTTGCTGCCCTGGCCACACTGCTGCTCAGACCGCAACACTACAGATTAGTTGTACTAGCGTATATCGCCTTTTCACTGTTTTTGACGCTTACAGCCACTACTTTCCTTTTTCGCCAATATGTTTAATTTTGCTGTTTCTTAATGGTAATCCAGTTTATTCGCCGTTTGTTTAAGTGAAATAGTCATAATTTCAAGGATCAGGTGATTGTGATTGTATATAGTTACCATGGGCCAGGGAGCATCAGGTGCTGTACCACCAACCCGCACCGGCTGCCCTGGCCACACTGCTGCTCAGGCCGCAACACTACAGATTAGTTGTACTAGCGTATATCGCGTTTTCACTGTTTTTGACGCTTACAGCCACTACTTTCCTTTTTCGCCAAAATGTTTTATTTTGCTGTTTCTTAATGGTAATCCAGTTTATTCGCCGTTTGTTTAAGTCAAATAGTCATAATTTCAAGGAGCAGATGATTGTGGTTGTATATAGTTACCATGGGCCAGGGAGCATCATGTGCTGCACCACCAACCCGCACTGGCTGCCCTGGCCACACTGCTGCTCAGGCCGCAACACTACAGATTAGTTCAACTAGCGTATATCGCGTTTTCACTATTTTTGGCGCTTACAGCCCGTACCTTCATTTTTTCGGCAAAATGTTTTATTTTGCTGTTTCTATATGGTAATCGAGATTAATCGCCTTTTGTTTATGTAAAATAGTCATAATATCAAGGATCAGATGATTGTGGTTGTATCTCGTTACCATGGCCAGTGAGCATCTGGTGCCGCACCACCGACCCGCACTGGCTGCCCTGGCCACACTGCTGCTCAAACCGCAACCCTACAGATTAGTTGTACTAGCGTATATCGCGTTTTCACTGTTTTTGACGCTTACAGCCCCTACCTTCATTTTTTCGCAAAATGTTTTATTTTGATGTTTCTTTATGGTAATCGAGATTAATCGCCTTTTGTTTATGTAAAATAGTCATAATTTCAAGGATCAGATGATTGTGGTTGTATCTCGTTACCATGGCCAGTGAGCATCAGGTGCCGCACCACCGACCCGCACTTGCTGCCCTGGCCACACTGCTGCTCAGACCGCAACACTACAGATTAGTTGTACTAGCGTATATCGCGTTTTCACTGTTTTTGACGCTTACAGCCACTACTTTCCTTTTTCGCCAATATGTTTAATTTTGCTGTTTCTTAATGGTAATCCAGTTTATTCGCCGTTTGTTTAAGTCAAATAGTCATAATTTCATGGAGCAGATGATTGTGGTTGTATATAGTTACCATGGGCCAGGGAGCATCAGGTGCTGTACCACCAACCCGCACCGGCTGCCCTGGCCACACTGCTGCTCAGGCCGCAACACTACAGATTAGTTGTACTAGCGTATATCGCGTTTTCACTGTTTTTGACGCTTACAGCCACTACTTTCCTTTTTCGCCAAAATGTTTTATTTTGCTGTTTCTTAATGGTAATCCAGTTTATTCGCCGTTTGTTTAAGTCAAATAGTCATAATTTCAAGGAGCAGATGATTGTGGTTGTATATAGTTACCATGGGCCAGGGAGCATCAGGTGCTGCACCACCAACCCGCACTGGCTGCCCTGGCCACACTGCTGCTCAGGCCGCAACACTACAGATTAGTTCAACTAGCGTATATCGCGTTTTCACTGTTTTCGACGCTTACAGCCCCTACCTTCATTTTTTCGGCAAAATCTTTTATTTTGCTGTTTCTTTATGGTAATCGAGATTATTCGCCTTTTGTTTATGTAAAATAGTCATAATTTCAAGGATCAGATGATTGTGGTTGTATCTCGTTACCATGGCCAGGGAGCATCAGGTGCCGCACCAAGTACCTGCACTGGCTGCCCTGGCCACACTGCTGCTCAGGCCGCAACCCTACAGATTAGTTGTACTAGCGTATATCGCGTTTTCACTTTTTTTGACGCTTACAGCCACTACTTACCTTTTTCGCCAAAATGTTTTATTTTGCTGTTTCTTAATGGTAATCCAGTTTATTCGCCGTTTGTTTAAGTCAAATAGTCATAATTTCAAGGAGCAGATGATTGTGGTTGTATATAGTTACCGTGGGCCAGGGAGCATCAGGTGCTGCACCACCAAACCGCACTGGCTGCCCTGGCCACACTGCTGCTCAGGCCGCAACACTACAGATTACTTGTACTAGCGTATATCGCGTTTTCACTGTTTTTGACGCTTACTGCCACTACTTTCCTTTTTCGTCAAAATGTTTTATTTTGCTATTTCTTAACTGTAATCCAGTTTATTCGCCGTTTGTTTAAGTCAAATAGTCATAATTTCAAGGATCAGATGATTGTGGTTGTATCTCGTTACCATGGCCAGGGAGCATCAGGTGCCGCACCACCGACCTGCACTGGCTGCCCTGGCCACACTGCTGCTCAGGCCGCAACCCTACAGATTAGTTGTACTGGCGTATATCGCGTTTTCACTGTTTTTGACGCTTACAGCCACTACTTTCCTTGTGCGCCAAAATGTTTTATTTTGCTGTTTCTTAATGGTTATCCAGTTTATTCGCCGCTTGTTTAAGTCAAATAGTCATAATTTCAAGGAGCAGATGATTTTGGTTGTATATAGTTACCATGGGCCAGGGAGCATCAGGTGCTGCACCACCAACCCGCACTGGCTGCCCTGGCCACACTGCTGCTCAGGCCGCAACACTACAGATTAGTTCAACTAGCGTATATAGCGTTTTCACTGTTTTTGACGCTTACAGCCCCTACCTTCATTTTTTTGGCAAAATGTTTTATTTTGCTGTTTCTATATGGTAATCGAGATTATTGGCCTTTTGTTTATGTAAAATAGGTATAATTTCAAGGATCAGATGATTGTGGTTGAATCTCGTTACCATGGCCAGGGAGCATCAGGTGCCGCACCACCGACCCGCACTGGCTGCCCTGGCCACACTGCTGCTCAGGCCGCAACACTACACATTAATTCAACTAGCGTATATCACGTTTTCACTGTTTCTGACGCTTACAGCCCCTACCTTCATTTTTTCGGCAAAATGTTTTATTTTGCTGTTTCTATATGGTAATCGAGATTATTCGACTTTTGTTTATGTAAAATAGTCATAATTTAAAGGATCAGATGATTGTGGTTGTATCTCGGTACCATGGCCAGTGAGCATCAGGTGCCGCACCACCGACCCGCACTGGCTGCCCTGGCCACACTGCTGCTCAGGCCGCAACACTACAGATTAGTTGTACTAGCGTATATCGCGTTTTCAATGTTTTTGACGCTTACTGCCACTACTTTCCTTTTTCGCCAAAATGTTTTATTTTGCTGTTTCTTAATGGTAATCCAGTTTATTCGCCGTTTGTTTAAGTCAAATAGTCATAATTTGAAGGATCAGATGATTGTGGTTGTATCTCGGTACCATGGCCAGGGAGCATCAGGTGCCGCACCACCGACCTGCACTGGCTGCCCGGGCCACACTGCTGCTCAGGCCGCAACACTACAGATTAGTTGTAATAGCGTATATCGCGTTTTCACTTTTTTTGACGCTTACAGCCACTGCTTACCTTTTTCGCCAATATGTTTAATTTTGCTGTTTCTTAATGGTAATCCAGTTTATTCCCCATTTGTTTAAGTCAAATAGTCATAATTTCAAGGAGCAGATGATTGTGGTTGTATATAGTTACCATGGGCCAGGGAGCATCAGGTGCTGCACCACCAACCCGCACCGGCTGCCCTGGCCACACTGCTGCTCAGGCCACAACACTACAGATTAGTTGTACTAGCGTATATCGCGTTTTCACTGTTTTTGCCGCTTACAGCCACTACTTTCCTTTGTCGCCAAAATGTTTAATTTTGCTGTTTCTTAATGGTAATCCTGTTTATTCGCCGTTGTTTAAGTCAAATAGTCACAATTTCAAGGAGCAGATGATTGTGGTTGTATATAGTTACCATGGGCCAGGGAGCATCAGGTGCTGCACCACCGACCCGCACTGGCTGTCCTGGCCACACTGCTCCTCAGGCCGCTACACTACAGATTAGTTGTACTAGTGTATATAGCGTTTTCACTGTTTTTGACGCTTACAGCCCCTACCTTCATTTTTTCGGCAAAATGTTTTATTTTGCTGTTTCTTTATGGTAATCGAGATTATTCGCCTTTTGCTTATGTAAAATAGTCATAATTTCAAGGATCAGATGATTGTGGTTGTATCTCGTTACCATGGCCAGGGAGCATCAGGTGCCGCACCACCGACCTGCACTGGCTGCCCGGGCCACACTGCTGCTCAGGACGCAACACTACAGATTAGTTGTACTAGCGTATATCGCGTTTTCACTTTTTTTGACGCTTACAGCCACTACTTACCTTTTTCGCCAATATGTTTAATTTTGCTGTTTCTTAATGGTAATCCAGTTTATTCGCCGTTTGTTTAAGTCAAATAGTCATAATTTCAAGGAGCAGATGATTGTGGTTGTATATAGTTACCATGGGCCAGGGAGCATCAGGTGCTGCACCACCAACCCGCACTGGCTGCCCTGGCCACACTGCTGCTCAGGCCGCAACACTACAGATTAGTTCAACTAGCGTATATCGCGTTTTCACTGTTTTTGACGCTTACAGCCCCTACCTTCATCTTTTCGGCAAAATGTTTTATTTTGCTGTTTCTACAGGGTAATCAAGATTATTCGCCTTTTGTTTATGTAAAATAGTCATAATTTCAAGGATCAGATGATTGTGGTTGTATCTCGTTACCATGGCCAGGGAGCATCAGGTGCTGCACCACCGACCTGCACTGGCTGCCCTGGCCACATTGCTGCTCAGGCGGCAACACTACAGATTAGTTGTACTATCGTATATCGCGTTTTCACTGTTTTTGACGCTTACATCCACTACTTCCCTTTTTCGCCAAAATGTTTAATTTTGCTGTTTCTTAATGATAATACAGTTTATTCGCCGTTTGATTAAGTAAAATAGTCATAATTTCAAGGAGCAGAAGATTGTGGTTGTATATAGTTACCATGGGCCAGGGAGCATCAGGTGCTGCACCACCAACCCGCACTGGCTGCCCTGGCCACACTGCTGCTCAGGCGGCAACACTACAGATTAGTTCAACTAGCGTATATCGCGATTTCACTGTTTTTGACGCTTACAGCGCCTACCTTCATTTTTTCGGCAAAATGTTTTATTTTGCTGATTCTATATGGTAATCGAGATTATTCGACTTTTGTTTATGTAAAATAGTCATAATTTCAAGGATCAGATGATTGTGGTTGTATCTCGTTCCCATGGCCAGTGAGCATCAGGTGCCGCACCACCTACCCGCACTGGCTGCCCTGGCCACACTGCTGCTCAGGCCGCAACCCTACAGATTAGTTGTACTAGCGTATATCGCGTTTTCACTGTTTTTGACGCTTACAGCCACTACTTTCCTTTTTCGCCAAAATGTTTAATTTTGTTGTTTCTTAATGGTAATCCAGTTTATTCGCCGTTTGTTTAAGTCAAATAGTCATAATTTCAAGGAGCAGATGATTGTGGTTGTATATAGTTACCATGGGCCAGGGAGCATCAGGTGCTGCACCACCAACCCGCACTTACTGCCCTGGCCACACTGCTGCTCAGGCCGCAACACTACAGATTAGTTCAACTAGCGTATATAGCGTTTTCACTGTTTTTGACACTTACAGCCCCTACCTTCATTTTTTTGGCAAAATGTTTTATTTTGCTGTTTCTATATGGTAATCGAGATTATTGGCCTTTTGTTTATGTAAAATAGTCATAATTTCAAGGATCAGATGATTGTGGTTGAATCTCGTTACCATGGCCAGGGAGCATCAGGTGCCGCACCACCGACCCGCACTGGCTGCCCTGGCCACACTGCTGCTCAGGCCGCAACACTACACATTAGTTCAACTAGCGTATATCACGTTTTCACTGTTTCTGACGCTTACAGCCCCTACCTTCATTGTTTCGGCAAAATGTTTTATTTTGCTGTTTCTATATGGTAATCGAGATTATTCGACTTTTGTTTATGTAAAATAGTCATAATTTAAAGGATCAGATGATTGTGGTTGTATCTCGGTACCATGGCCAGTGAGCATCAGGTGCCGCACCACCGACCCGCACTGGCTGCCCTGGCCACACTGCTGCTCAGGCCGCAACACTACAGATTAGTTGTACTAGCGTATATCGCGTTTTCACTGTTTTTGACGCTTACAGCCCCTACCTTCATCTTTTCGGCAAAATGTTTTATTTTGCTGTTTCTACAGGGTAATCAAGATTATTCGCCTTTTGTTTATGTAAAATAGTCATAATTTCAAGGATCAGATGATTGTGGTTGTATCTCGTTACCATGGCCAGGGAGCATCAGGTGCTGCACCACCGACCTGCACTGGCTGCCCTGGCCACATTGCTGCTCAGGCGGCAACACTACAGATTAGTTGTACTATCGTATATCGCGTTTTCACTGTTTTTGACGCTTACATCCACTACTTCACTTTTTCGCCAAAATGTTTAATTTTGCTGTTTCTTAATGATAATACAGTTTATTCGCCGTTTGATTAAGTAAAATAGTCATAATTTCAAGGAGCAGAAGATTGTGGTTGTATATAGTTACCATGGGCCAGGGAGCATCAGGTGCTGCACCACCAACCCGCACTGGCTGCCCTGGCCACACTGCTGCTCAGGCGGCAACACTACAGATTAGTTCAACTAGCGTATATCGCGATTTCACTGTTTTTGACGCTTACAGCGCCTACCTTCATTTTTTCGGCAAAATGTTTTATTTTGCTGATTCTATATGGTAATCGAGATTATTCGACTTTTGTTTATGTAAAATAGTCATAATTTCAAGGATCAGATGATTGTGGTTGTATCTCGTTACCATGGCCAGTGAGCATCAGGTGCCGCACCACCTACCCGCACTGGCTGCCCTGGCCACACTGCTGCTCAGGCCGCAACCCTACAGATTAGTTGTACTAGCGTATATCGCGTTTTCACGGTTTTTGACGCTTACAGCCACTACTTTCCTTTTTCGCCAAAATGTTTAATTTTGTTATTTCTTAATGGTAATCCAGTTTATTCGCCGTTTGTTTAAGTCAAATAGTCATAATTTCAAGGAGCAGATGATTGTGGTTGTATATAGTTACCATGGGCCAGGGAGCATCAGGTGCTGCACCACCAACCCGCACTTACTGCCCTGGCCACACTGCTGCTCAGGCCGCAACACTACAGATTAGTTCAACTAGCGTATATCGCGATTTCACTGTTTTTGACGCTTACATCGCCTACCTTCATTTTTTCGGCAAAATGTTTTATTTTGCTGTTTCTATATGGTAATCGAGATTATTCGCCTTTTGTTTATGTAAAATAGTCATAATTTCAAGGATCAGATGAATGTGGTTGTATCTCGTTACCATGGCCAGGGAGCATCAGGTGCCGCACCACCGACCTGCACTGGCTGCCCGGGCCACACTGCTGCTCAGGCCGCAACACTACAGATTAGTTGTACTAGCGTAGATCGCGTTTTCACAGTTTTTGACGCTTACAGCCACTACTTTCCTTTTTCGCCAAAATGTTTAATTTTGCTGTTTCTTAATGGTAATCCAGTTTATTCGCCGTTTGTTTAAGTCAAATAGTCATAATTTCAAGGAGCAGATGATTGTGGTTGTATATAATTACCATGGGCCAGGGAGCATCAGGTGCTGCACCACCAACCCGCACTGGCTGCCCTGGCCACACTGCTGCTCAGGCCGCAACAATACAGATTACTTGTACTAGCGTATATCGCGTTTTCACAGTTTTTGACGCTTACAGCCACTACTTTCCTTTTTCGCCAAAATGTTTTACTTTGCTGTTTCTTAATGGTAATCCAGTTTATTCGCCGTTTGTTTAAGTCAAATAGTCATAATTTCAAGGAGCAGATGATTGTGGTTGTATATAGTTACCATGGGCCAGGGAGCATCAGGTGCTGCACCACCAACCCGCACTGGCTGCCCTGGCCACAATGCTGCTCAGGCGACAACACTACAGATTAGTTCATCTAGCGTATATCGCGATTTCACTGTTTTTGACGCTTACAGCGCCTACCTTCATTTTTTCGGCAAAATGTTTTATTTTGCTGATTCTATATGGTAATCGAGATTATTCGACTTTTGTTTATGTAAAATAGTCATAATTTCAAGGATCAGATGATTGTGGTTGTATCTCGTTACCATGGCCAGTGAGCATCAGGTGCTGCACCACCGACCCGCACTGGCTACCCTGGCCACACTGCCGCTCAGGCCGCAACACTACAGATTAGTTGTACTAGCGTATATCGCGTTTTCACAGTTTTTGACGCTTACAGCCACTACTTTCCTTTTTCGCCAAAATGTTTAATTTTGCTGTTTCTTAATGGTAATCCAGTTTATTCGCCGTTTGTTTAAGTCAAATAGTCATAATTTCAAGGAGCAGATGATTGTGGTTGTATATAATTACCATGGGCCAGGGAGCATCAGGTGCTGCACCACCAACCCGCACTGGCTGCCCTGGCCACACTGCTGCTCAGGCCGCAACACTACAGATTACTTGTACTAGCGTATATCGCGTTTTCACAGTTTTTGACGCTTACAGCCACTACTTTCCTTTTTCGCCAAAATGATTTACTTTGCTGTTTCTTAATGGTAATCCAGTTTATTCGCCGTTTGTTTAAGTCAAATAGTCATAATTTCAAGGAGCTGATGATTGTGGTTGTATACAGTTACCATGGGCCAGGGAGCATCAGGTGCTGCACCACCAACCCGCACTGGCTGCCCTGGCCACACTGCTGCTCAAACCGCAACACTACAGATTACTTGTACTAGCGTATATCGCGTTTTCACAGTTTTTGACGCTTACAGCCACTACTTTCCTTTTTCGCCAAAATGTTTTATTTTGCTGTTTCTTAATGGTAATCCAGTTTATTTGCCGTTTGCTTAAGTCAAATAGTCATAATTTCAAGGAGCAGATGATTGTGGTTGTATATAGTTACCATGGGCCAGGGAGCATCAGGTGCTGCACCACCAACCCGCACTGGCTGCCCTGGCCACAATGCTGCTCAGGCGGCAACACTACAGATTAGTTCATCTAGCGTATATCGCGATTTCACTGTTTTTGACGCTTACAGCGCCTACCTTCATTTTTTCGGCAAAATGTTTTATTTTGCTGATTCTATATGGTAATCGAGATTATTCGACTTTTGTTTATGTAAAATAGTCATAATTTCAAGGATCAGATGATTGTGGTTGTATCTCGTTACCATGGCCAGTGAGCATCAGGTGCCGCACCACCTACCCGCAGTGGCTGCCCTGGCCACACTGCTGCTCAGGCCGCAACCCTACAGATTAGTTGTACTAGCGTATATCGCGTTTTCACTGTTTTTGACGCTTACAGCCACTACTTTCCTTTTTCGCCAAAATGTTTAATTTTGTTGTTTCTTAATGGTAATCCAGTTTATTCGCCGTTTGTTTAAGTCAAATAGTCATAATTTCAAGGAGCAGATGATTGTGGTTGTATATAGTTACCATGGGCCAGGAGCATCAGGTGCTGCACCACAAACCCGCACCGGCTGCCCTGGCCACACTGCTGCTCAGGCCGCAACACTACAGATTAGTTCAACTAGCGTATATCGCGTTTTCACTGTTTTTGACGCTTACAGCCCCTACCTTCATTTGTTCGGCAAAATGTTTTATTTTGCTGTTTCTTTATGGTAATTGAGATTATTCGACTTTTGTTTATGTAAAATAGTCATAATTTCAAGGATCAGATGATTGTGGTTGTATCTCTTTACCATGGCCAGTGAGCATCAGGTGCTGCACCACCGACCCGCATTGGCTGTCCTGGCCACACTGCTGCTAAGGCCTCAACACTACAGATTAGTTCAAATAGCGTATATCGCGATTTCACTATTTTTAGGCTTACAGCGCCTACCTTCATTTGTTCGGCAAAATGTCTTATTTTGCTGTTTCTATATAGTTATCGAGATTATTCGCCTTTTGTTTATGTAAAATAGTCATAATTTCAAGGATCAGATGATTGTGGTTGTATCTCGTTACCATGGCCAGTGAGCATCAGGTGCCGCACCACCGACCCGCACTGGCTGCCTTGCCACACTGCTGCTCAGGCCGCAACACTACAGATTATTTGTGCTAGCGTATATCGCGTTTTCACTGTTTTTGACGCTTACAGCCACTACTTTCCTTTTTCGCCAAAATGTCTTATTTTGCTGTTTCTTAATGGTAATCCAGTTTATTCGCCGTTTGTTTAAGTCAAATAGTCATAATTTCAAGGAGCAGATGATTGTGGTTGTATATAGATACCATGGGCCAGGGAGCATCAGGTGCTGCACCACCAATCCGCACTGGCTGCCCTGGCCACACTGCTGCTCAGGCCGCAACACTACAGATTAGTTCAACTAGCGTATATCGTGATTTGACTATTTTTGAGGCTTACAGCGCATACCTTCATTTTTTCGGCAAAATGTTTCATTTTGCTGTTTCTATATGGTAATCGACATTATTCCCTTTTTGTTTATGTAAAATAGTCAAAATTTCAAGGATCAGATGATTGTGGTTGTATCTCGTTAACATGGCCAGTGAGCATCAGGTGCCGCACCACCAACCCGCACTGGCTACCCTGGCCACACTGCTGCTCAGGCCGCAACACTACAAATTAGTTGTACTAGCGTATATCGCGTTTTCACTGTTTTTGACGCTTCCAGCCACTACTTTCCTTTTTCGCCAAAATGTTTAATTTTGCTGTTTCTTAATGGTAATCCAGTTTATTCGCCGTTTGTTTAAGTCAAATAGTCATAATTTCAAGGAGCAGATAATTGTGGTTGTATTTAATTACCATGGGCCAGGGTGCATCAGGTGCTGCACCACCAACCCGCACTGGCTGCCCTGGCCACACTGCTGCTCAGGCCGCAACACTACAGATTAGTTGTACTAGCGTATATCGCGTTTTCACTGTTTTTGACGCTTACAGCCACTACTTTCCTTTTTCGCCAAAATGTTTAATTTTGCTGTTTCTTAATGGTAATCCAGTTTATTCGCCGTTTGTTTAAGTCAAATAGTCATAATTTCAAGGAGCAGATGATTGTGGTTGAATATAGTTACCATGGGCCAGGGAGCATCAGGTGCTGCACCACCAACCCGCACCGGCTGCCCTGGCCACACTGCTGCTCAGGCCGCAACACTACAGATTAGTTGTACTAGCGTATATCGCGTTTTCACTGTTTTTGACGCTTACAGCCACTACTTTCCTTTTTCGCCAAAATGTTTTATTTTGCTGTTTCTTAATGGTAATCCAGTTTATTCGCCGTTTGTTTAAGTCAAATAGTCATAATTTCAAGGAGCAGATGATTGTGGTTGTATATAGTTACCATGGGCCAGGGAGCATCAGGTGCTGCACCACCAACCCGCACTGGCTGCCCTGGCCACACTACTGCTCAGGCCGCAACACTACAGATTAGATGTACTAGCGTATATCGCGTTTTCACTGTTTTTGAAACTTACAGCCACTACTTTCCTTTTTCGTCAAAATGTTTTATTTTGCTGTTTCTATATGGTAATCCAGTTTATTCGCCCTTTGTTTAAGTCAAATAGTCATAATTTCAAGGAGCAGATGATTGTGGTTGTATATAGTTACCATGGGCCAGGGAGCATCAGGTGCTGCACCACCAACCCGCACTGGCTGCCCTGGCCACACTGCTGCTCAAACCGCAACACTACAGATTACTTGTACTAGCGTATATCGCGTTTTCACAGTTTTTGACGCTTACAGCCACTACTTTCCTTGTTCGCCAAAATGTTTATTTTGCTGTTTCTTAATGGTAATCCAGTTTATTCGCCGTTTGTTTAAGTCAAATAGTCATAATTTCAAGGAGCGGATGATTGTGGTTGTATATAGTTGCCATGGGCCAGGGAGCATCAGGTGCTGCACCACCAACCCGCACTGGCTGCCCTGGCCACACTGCTGCTCAGGCCGCAACACTACAGATTACTTGTACTAGCGTATATCGCGTTTTCACAGTTTTTGACGCTTACATCCACTACTTTCCTTTTTCGCCAAAATGTTTTATTTTGCTGTTTCTTAATGGTAATCCAGTTTATTCGCCGTTTGTTTAAGTCAAATAGTCATAATTTCAAGGAGCAGATGATTGTGGTTGTATATAGTTACCATGGGCCAGGGAGCATCAGGTGCTGCACCACCAACCCGCACTGGCTGCCCTGGCCACACTGCTGCTCAGGCCGCAACACTACAGATTAGATGTACTAGCGTATATCGCGTTTTCACTGTTTTTGACACCTATAGCCACTACATTCGTTTTTCGACAAAATGTTTTATTTTGCTGTTTCTATATGGTAATCCAGTTTATTCGCCGTTTGTTTAAGTCAAATAGTCATAATTTCAAGGAGCAGATGATTGTGGTTGTATATAGTTACCATGGGCCAGGGAGCATCAGGTGCTGCACCACCAACCCGCTCTGGCTGCCCTGGCCACACTGCTGCTCAGGCCGCAACACTACAGATTAGTTCAACTAGCGTATGTCACGATTTCACTGTTTTTGACGCTTACAGCGCCTACCTTCATTTGTTCGGCAAAATGTTTTATATTGCTGTTTCTTTGTGGTAATCGAGATTATTCGACTTTTGTTTATGTAAAATAGTCATAATTTCAAGGATCAGATGATTGTCTTTGTATCTCGTTACCATGGCCAGTGAGCGTGAGGTGCCGCACCACCGACCCGCACTGGCTGCCCTGGCCACCATGCTGCTCAGGCCTCAACACTACAGATTAGTTCAAATAGCGTATATCGCGATTTCACTATTTTTAGGCTTACAGCGCCTACCTTCATTTTTTCGGCAAAATGTTTTATTTTGCTGTTTCTTTATAGTAATCGAGATTATTCGCCTTTTGTTTATGTAAAATAGTCATAATTTCAAGGATCAGATGATTGTGGTTGTACCTCATTACCATGGCCAGTGAGCATCAGGTGCCGCACCACCGACCCGCACTGGCTGCCTTGGCCACACTGCTGCTCAGGCCGCAACACTACAGATTATTTGTGCTAGCGTATATCGCGTTTTCACTGTTTTTGACGCTTACAGCCCCTACTTTCCTTTTTCGCCAAAATGTTTTATTTTGCTGTTTCTTAATGGTAATCCAGTTTATTCGCCGTTTGTTTAAGTCAAATAGTCATAATTTCAAGCAGCAGATGATTGTGGTTGTATATAATTACCATGGGCCAGGGTGCATCAGGTGCTGCAACACCAACCCGCACTGGCTGCCCTGGCCACACTGCTGCTCAGGCCGCAACACTACAGATTAGATGTACTTGCGTATATCGCGTTTCCATTGTTTTTGACACTTACAGCCACTACTTTCCTTTTTCACCTAAATGTTTTATTTTGCTGTTTCTATATGGTAATCCAGTTTATTCGCCGTTTTGTTTAAGTCAAATAGTCATAATTTCAAGGAGCAGATGATTGTGGTTGTATATAGTTACCATGGGCCAGGGAGCATCAGGTGCTGCACCACCAACCCGCTTGGCTGCCCTGGCCACAATGCTGCTCAAGCCGCAACACTACAGATTAGTTGTACTAGCGTATATCGCGTTTTCACTGTTTTTGACGCTTACAGCTACTACTTTCCTTTTTTGCCAAAATGTTTTATTTTGCTGTTTCTTAATAGTAACCCAGTTTATTCGCCGTTTGTTTAAGTCAAATAGTCATAATTTCAAGGAGCAGATGATTGTGGTTGTATATAGTTACCATGGGCCAGGGATCATCAGGTGCTGTACCTCCAACCCGCACTGGCTGCCCTGGCCACACTGCTGCTCAGGCCGCAACACTACAGATTAGTTGTACTAGCGTATATCGTGTTTTCACTGTTTTTGACGCTTACAGCCACTACTTTCCTTCTTCGCCAAAATGTTTTATTTTTCTGTTTCTTAATGGTAATCCAGTTTATTCGCCGTTTGTTTAAGTCAAATAGTCATAATTTCAAGGAGCAGATGATTGTGGTTGTATATAATTACCATGGGCCAGGGAGCATCAGGTGCTGCACCACCAACCCGCACTGGCTGCCCTGGCCACACTGCTGCTCAGGCCGCAACACTACAGATTAGTTCAACTAGCGTATATCGCGATTTCACTGTTTTTGACGCTTACAGCGCCTACCTTCATTTTTACGGCAAAATGTATTATTTTGCTGTTTCTATATGGTAATCGAGATTATTCGCCTTTTGTTTATGTAAAATAGTCATAATTTCAAGGATCAGATGATTGTGGTTGTATCTCGTTACCATGGCCAGTGAGCATCAGGTATCGCACCACCGACCCGCACTGGCTGCCTTGGCCACACTGCTGCTCTGGCCGCAACACTACAGATTATTTGTGCTAGCGTATATCGCGTTTTCACTGTTTTTGACGCTTACAGCCACTACTTTCCTTTTTCGCCAAAATGTTTTATTTTGCTGTTTCTTAATGGTAATCCAGTTTATTCGCCGTTTGTTTAAGTCAAATAGTCATAATTTCAAGGAGCAGATGATTGTGGTTGTATATAGTTACCATGGGCCAGGGAGCAACAGGTGCTGCACCACCAACCCGCACTGGCTGCCCTGGCCACACTGCTGCTCAGGCCGCAACACTACAGATTAGTTCAACTAGCGTATATCACGATTTCACTGTTTTTGACGCTTACAGCGCCTACCTTCATTTGTTCGGCAAAATGTTTTATTTTGCTGTTTCTTTATGGTAATCGAGATTATTCCACTTTTGTTTATGTAAAATAGTCATAATTTCAAGGATCAGATGATTGTGGTTGTATCTCGTTACCATGGCCAGTGAGCATCAGGTCCCGCACCACCGACCCGCACTGGCTGCCCTGGCCACACTGCTGCTCAGGCCTCAACTCTACAGATTAGTTCAAATAGCGTATATCGCGGTTTCACTATTTTTAGTCTTACTGCGCCTACCTTCATTTTTTCGACAAAATGTTTTATTTTGCTCTTTCATTATAGTAATCGAGATTATTCGCCTTTTGTTTATGTAAAATAGTCATAATTTCAAGGATCAGATGATTGTGGTTGTATCTCGTTACCATGGCCAGTGAGCATCAGGTGTCGCACCATCGAGCCGCACTGGCTGCCTTGGCCACACTGCTGCTCTGGCCGCAACACTACAGATTATTTGTGCTAGCGTATATCGCGTTTTCACTGTTTTTGACGCTTCCAGCCACTACTTTCCTTTTTGCCAAAATGTTTTATTTTGCTGTTTCTTAATGGTAATCCAGTTTATTCGCCGTTTGTTTAAGTCAAATAGTCATAATTTCAAGGAGCAGATGATTGTGGTTGTATGTAGTTACCATGGGCCAGGGAGCATCAGGAGCTGCACCACCAATCCGCACTGGCTGCCCTGGCCACACTGCTGCTCAGGCCGCAACACTACAGATTAGTTCAACTAGCGTATATCGCGATTTCACTGTTTTTGACGCTTACAGCGCCTACCTTCATTTTTACGGCAAAATGTATTATTTTGCTGTTTCTATATGGTAATCGAGATTATTCGCCTTTTGTTTATGTAAAATAGTCATAATTTCAAGGATCAGATGATTGTGGTTGTATCTCGTTACCATGGCCAGTGAGCATCAGGTGCCGCACCACCAACCCACACTGGCTACACTGGCCACACTGCTGCTCAGGCCGCAACACTAGAAATTAGTTGTACTAGCGTATATGGCGTTTTCACTGTTTTTGACGCTTCCAGCCACTACTTTCATTTTTCGCTAAAATGTTTAATTTTGATGTTTCTTAATGGTAATCCAGTTTATTCGCCGTTTCTTTAAGTCAAATAGTCATAATTTCAAGGAGCAGATAATTGTGCTTGTATATAATTACCATGGGCCAGGGTGCATCAGGTGCTGCACCACCGACCCGCACTGGCTGCCCTGGCCACACTGCTGCTCAGGCCTCAACACTACAGATTAGTTCAACTAGCGTATATCGCGGTTTCACTATTTTTAGTCTTACTGCGCATACCTTCATTTTTTCGGCAAAATGTTTCATTTTGCTGTTTCTATATGGTAATCGACATTATTCCATTTTTGTTTATGTAAAATAGTCATAATTTCAAGGATCAGATGATTGTGGTTGTATCTCGTTAACATGGCCAGTGAGCATCAGGTGCCGCACCACCAACCCACACTGGCTACACTGGCCACACTGCTGCTCAGGCCGCAACACTACAAATTAGTTGTACTAGCGTATATGGCGTTTTCACTGTTTTTGACGCTTCCAGCCACTACTTTCCTTTTTCGCTAAAATGTTTAATTTTGCTGTTTCTTAATGGTAATCCAGTTTATTCGCCGTTTGTTTAAGTCAAATAGTCATAATTTCAAGGAGCAGATAATTGTGCTTGTATATAATTACCATGGGCCAGGGTGCATCAGGTGCTGCACCACCAACCCGCACTGGCTGCTTTGGCCACACTGCTGCTCAGGCCGCAACACTACAGATTAGTTGTACTAGCGTATATCGCGTTTTCGCTGATTTTGACGCTTACAGCCACTACTTTCCTTTTTCGCCAAAATGTTTAATTTTGCTGTTTCTTAATGGTAATCCAGTTTATTCGCCGTTTGTTTAAGTCAAATAGTCATAATTTCAAGGAGCAGATGATTGTGGTTGAATATAGTTACCATGGGCCAGGGAGCATCAGGTGCTGCACCACCAACCCGCACTGGCTGCCCTGGCCATACTGCTGCTCAGGCCGCAACACTACAGATTAGTTGTACTAGCGTATATCGCGTTTTCACTGTTTTTGACGCTTACAGCCACTACTTTCCTTTTTCGCCAAAATGTTTTATTTTGCTGTTTCTTAATGGTAATCCAGTTTATTCGCCGTTTGTTTAAGTCAAATAGTCATAATTCAAGGAGCAGATGATTGTGGTTTTAATATTTTTACCATGGGACAGGGAGGATCAGGTCCTGCACCACCAACCCGCACTGGCCGCCCTGGCCACACTGCTGCTCAGGCCGCAACACTACAGATTAGTTTAACTAGCGTATATCGCGATTTCACTGTTTTTGACGCTTACAGCGCCTACCTTCATATTTACGGCAAAATGTATTATTTTGCTGTTTCTATATGGTAATCGAGATTATTCGCCTTTTGTTTATGTAAAATAGTCATAATTTCAAGGATCAGATGATTGTGGTTGTATCTCGTTACCATGGCCAGTGAGCATCAGGTATCGCACCACCGACCCGCACTGGCTGCCTTGGCCACACTGCTGCTCTGGCCGCAACACTACAGATTATTTGTGCTAGCGTATATCGCGTTTTCACTGTTTTTGACGCTTACAGCCACTACATTCCTTTTTCGCCAAAATGTTTTATTTTGCTGTTTCTTAATGGTAATCCAGTTTATTCGCCGTTTGTTTAAGTCAAATAGTCATAATTTCAAGGAGCAGATGATTGTGGTTGTATATAGTTACCATGGGCCAGGGAGCAACAGGTGCTGCACCACCAACCCGCACTGGCTGCCCTGGCCACACTGCTGCTCAGGCCGCAACACTACAGATTAGTTCAACTAGCGTATATCACGATTTCACTGTTTTTGACGCTTACAGCGCCTACCTTCATTTGTTCGGCAAAATGTTTTATTTTGCTGTTTCTTTATGGTAATCGAGATTATTCCACTTTTGTTTATGTAAAATAGTCATAATTTCAAGGATCAGATGATTGTGGTTGTATCTCGTTACCATGGCCAGTGAGCATCAGGTGCTGCACCACCAATCCGCACTGGCTGCCCTGGCCACACTGCTGCTCAGGCCGCAACACTACAGATTAGTTCAACTAGTGTATATCGCGATTTGACTATTTTTGAGGCTTACAGCGCATACCTTCATTTTTTCGGCAAAATGTTTCATTTTGCTGTTTCTATATGGTAATCGACATTATTCCATTTTTGTTTATGTAAAATAGTCATAATTTCAAGGATCAGATGATTGTGGTTGTATCTCGTTAACATGGCCAGTGAGCATCAGGTGCCGCACCACCAACCCACACTGGCTACCCTGGCCACACTGCTGCTCAGGCCGCAACACTACAAATTAGTTGTACTAGCGTAAATGGCGTTTTCACTTTTTTGACGCTTCCAGCCACTACTTTCCTTTTTCGCCAAAATGTTTAATTTTGCTGTTTCTTAATGGTAATCCAGTTTATTCGCCGTTTGTTTAAGTCAAATAGTCATAATTTCAAGGAGCAGATAATTGTGGTTGTATATAATTACAATGGGCCAGGGTGCATCTGGTGCTGCACCACCAACCCGCACTGGCTGCTTTGGCCACACTGCTGCTCAGGCCGCAACACTACAGATTAGTTGTACTAGCGTACATCGCGTTTTCACTGTTTTTGACGCTTACAGCTACTACTTTCCTTTTTCGCCAAAATGTTTTATTTTGCTGTTTCTTAATGGTAATCCAGTTTATTCGCCGTTTGTTTAAGTCAAATAGTCATAATTTCAAGGATCAGATGATTGTGGTTGTATCTCGTTACCATGGCCAGTGAGCATCAGGTATCGCACCACCGACCCGCACTGGCTGCCTTGGCCACACTGCTGCTCTGGCCGCAACACTACAGATTATTTGTGCTAGCGTATATCGCGTTTTCACTGTTTTTGACGCTTACAGCCACTACTTTCCTTTTTCGCCAAAATGTTTTATTTTGATGTTTCTTAATGGTAATCCAGTTTATTCGCCGTTTGTTTAAGTCAAATAGTCATAATTTCAAGGAGCAGATGATTGTGGTTGTATATAGTTACCATGGGCCAGGGAGCAACAGGTGCTGCACCACCAACCCGCACTGGCTGCCCTGGCCACACTGCTGCTCAGGCCGCAACACTACAGATTAGTTCAACTAGCGTATATCACGATTTCACTGTTTTTGACGCTTACAGCGCCTACCTTCATTTGTTCGGCAAAATGTTTTATTTTGCTGTTTCTTTATGGTAATCGAGATTATTCCACTTTTGTTTATGTAAAATAGTCATAATTTCAAGGATCAGATGATTGTGGTTGTATCTCGTTACCATGGCCAGTGAGCATCAGGTGCCGCACCACCGACCCGCACTGGCTGCCCTGGCCACACTGCTGCTCAGGCCTCAACACTACAGATTAGTTCAAATAGCGTATATCGCGGTTTCACTATTTTTAGTCTTACTGCGCCTACCTTCATTTTTTCGACAAAATGTTTTATTTTGCTCTTTCTATATAGTAATCGAGATTATTCGCCTTTTGTTTATGTAAAATAGTCATAATTTCAAGGATAAGATGATTGTGGTTGTATCTCGTTACCATGGCCAGTGAGCATCAGGTGTCGCACCATCGAGCCGCACTGGCTGCCTTGGCCACACTGCTGCTCAGGCCGCAACACTACAGATTATTTGTGCTAGCGTATATCGCGTTTTCACTGTTTTTGACGCTTACAGCCACTACTTTCCTTTTTGCCAAAATGTTTTATTTTGCTGTTTCTTAATGGTAATCCAGTTTATTCGCCGTTTGTTTAAGTCAAATAGTCATAATTTCAAGGAGCAGATGATTGTGGTTGTATATAGTTACCATGGGCCAGGGAGCATCAGGTGCTGCACCACCAATCCGCACTGGCTGCCCTGGCCACACTGCTGCTCAGGCCGCAACACTACAGATTAGTTCAACTAGTGTATATCGCGATTTGACTATTTTTGAGGCTTACAGCGCATACCTTCATTTTTTCGGCAAAATGTTTCATTTTGCTGTTTCTATATGGTAATCGACATTATTCCATTTTTGTTTATGTAAAATAGTCATAATTTCAAGGATCAGATGATTGTGGTTGTATCTCGTTAACATGGCCAGTGAGCATCAGGTGCCGCACCACCAACCCACACTGGCTACCCTGGCCACACTGCTGCTCAGGCCGCAACACTACAAATTAGTTGTACTAGCGTATATCGCGTTTTCACTGTTTTTGACGCTTACAGCCACTACTTTCCTATTTCGCCAAAATGTTTTATTTTGCTGTTTCTTAATGGTAATCCAGTTTATTCGCAGTTTGTTTAAGTCAAATAGTCATAATTCAAGGAGCAGATGATTGTGGTTTTAATATTTTTACCATGGGACAGGGAGGATCAGGTCCTGCTCCACCAACCCGCACTGGCTGCCCTGGCCACACTGCTGCTCAGGCCGCAACACTACAGATTAGTTTA
This sequence comes from Locusta migratoria, assembly GCA_026315105.1. Classification (NCBI taxonomy): domain Eukaryota; kingdom Metazoa; phylum Arthropoda; class Insecta; order Orthoptera; family Acrididae; genus Locusta; species Locusta migratoria. Next base: position 39,802 of record JAOYRU010000282.1, read on the forward strand.
ACTAGCGTATATCGCGATTTCACTATTTTTGAGGCTTACAGCGCCTACCTTCATTTTTTCGGCAAAATGTTTTATTTTGCTGTTTCTATATGGGAATCGAGATTATTCTCCTTTTGTTTATGTAAAATAGTCATAATTTCAAGGAGCAGATGATTGTGGTTGTATGTCGTTACCGTGGCCAGTGAGCATCAGGTGCCGCACCACCGACCCGTACTGGCTGCCCTGCCCACACTGCTGCTCAGGCCGCAACACTACAAATTAGTTGTACTAGCGTATATGGCGTTTTCACTGTTTTTGAAACTTCCAGCCACTACTTTCCTTTTTCGCCAAAATGTTTAATTTTGCTGTTTCTTAATGGTAATCCAGTTTATTCGCCGTTTGTTTAAGTCAAATAGTCATAATTTCAAGGAGCAGATAATTGTGGTTGTATATAATTACCATGGGCCAGGGTGCATCAGGTGCTGCAACACCAACCCGCACTGGCTGCCCTGGCCACACTGCTGCTCAGGCCGCAACACTACAGATTAGATGTACTTGCGTATTTGGCGTTTCCATTGTTTTTGACACTTACAGCCACTACTTTCCTTTTTCGCCAAAATGTTTTATTTTGCTGTTTCTATATGGTAATCCAGTTTATTCGCCGTTTTGTTTAAGTCAAATAGTCATAATTTCAAGGAGCAGATGATTGTGGTTGTATATAGTTACCATGGGCCAGGGAGCATCAGGTGCTGTACCACCAACCCGCACTGGCTGCCCTGGCCACACTGCTGCTCAAGCCGCAACACTACAGATTAGTTGTACTAGCGTATATCGCGTATTCACTGTTTTTGACGCTTACAGCTACTACTTTCCTTTTTTGCCAAAATGTTTTATTTTGCTGTTTCTTAATCGTAACCCAGTTTATTCGCCGTTTGTTTAAGTCAAATAGTCATAATTTCAAGGAGCAGATGATTGTGGTTGTATATAGTTACCATGGGCCAGGGAGCATCAGGTGCTGCACCACCAATCCGCACTGGCTGCCCTGGCCACACTGCTGCTCAGGCCGCAACACTACAGATTAGTTCTACTAGCGTATATCGTGTTTTCACTGTTTTTGACGCTTACAGCCACTACTTTCCTTCTTCGCCAAAATGTTTTATTTTTCTGTTTCTTAATGGTAATCCAGTTTATTCGCCGTTTGTTTAAGTCAGTCATAATTTCAAGGAGCAGATGATTGTGGTTGTATATAGTTACCATGGGCCAGGGAGCATCAGGTGCAGCACCACCAACCCGCACTGGCTGCCCTGGCCACACTGCTGATCAGGCCGCAACACTACAGATTAGTTCAACTAGCGTATATCGCGATTTCACTGTTTTTGACGCTAACAGCGCCTACCTTCATTTTTTCGGCAAAATGTTTTATTTTGCTGTTTCTATATGGTAATCGAGATTATTCGACTTTTGTTTGTGTAAAATAGTCATAATTTCAAGGATCAGATGATTGTGGTTTTAATATTTTTACCATGGGACAGGGAGCATCATGTGCTGCTCCACCAACCCGCACTGGCTGCCCTGGACACACACTGCTGCTCAGGCCGCAACACTACAGATTAGCTGTACTAGCGTATATCGCGTTTTCACTGTTTTTGACGATTACAGCCACTACTTTCCTTTTTCGCCAAAATGTTTTATTTTGCTGTTTCTTAATAGTAACCCAGTTTATTCGCCGTTTGTTTAAGTCGAATAGTCATAATTTTAAGGAGCAGATGATTGTGGTTGTATATAGTTACCATGGGCCAGGGAGCATCAGGTGCTGCACCACCAACCCGCACCGGCTGCCCTGGCCACACTGCTGCTCAGGCCGCAACACTACAGGTTAGTTTAACTAGCGTATATCGCGATTTCACTATTTTTGAGGCTTTCAGCGCCTTCCTTCATTTTTTCGGCAAAATGCTTTATTTTGCTGTTTCTATATGGGAATCGAGATTATTCGCCTTTTGTTTATGTAAAATAGTCATAATTTCAAGGAGCAGATGATTGTGGTTGTATATAGTTACCATGGGCCAGGGAGCATCAGGTGCTGCACCACAAACCCGCACTGGCTGCCCTGGCCACACTGCTGCTCAAGCCGCAACACTACAGATTAGTTGTACTAGCGTATATCATGTTTTCACTGTTTTTGACGCTTACAGCCACTACTTTCCTTCTTCGCCAAAATGTTTTATTTTTCTGTTTCTTAATGGTAATCCAGTTTATTCGCCGTTTGTTTAAGTCAAATAGTCATAATTTCAAGGAGCAGATGATTGTGGTTGTATATAGTTACCATGGGCCAGGGAGCATCAGGTGCAGCACCACCAACCCGCACTGGCTGCCCTGGCCACACTGCTGATCAGGCCGCAACACTACAGATTAGTTGTACTAGCGTATATCGCGTTTTCACTGTTTTTGACGATTATAGCCACTACTTTCCTTTTTCGCCAAAAAGTTTAATTTTGCTGTTTCTTAATCGTAATTCACTTTATTTTCCGTTTGTTTAAGTCAAATAGTCATAATTTCAAGGAGCAGATGATTGTGGTTGTATATAATTACCATGGGCCAGGGAGCATCAGTTGCTGCACCACCAACCCTCATAGGCTGCGCTGGCCACACTGCTGCTCAAGCCGCAACACTACAGATTAGTTGTACTAGCGTATATCGCGTTTTCACTGTTTTTGACGCTTACAGCCACTACTTTCCTTTTTTGCCAAAATGTTTTATTTTGCTGTTTCTTAATGGTAACCCAGTTTATTTACCGTTTGTTTAAGTCAAATAGTCATAATTTCAAGGAGCAGATGATTGTGGTTGTATATAGTTACCATGGGCCAGGGAGCATCAGGTGCTGCACCACCAACCCGCACTGGCTGCCCTGGCCACACTGCTGCTCAGGCCGCAACACTACAGATTAGTTGTACTAGCGTATATCAGTTTTCACTGTTTTTGACGCTTACAGCCACTACTTTCCTTTTTCGCCAAAATGTTTTATTTTGCTGTTTCTTAATGGTAATCCAGTTTATTCGCCGTTTGTGTAAGTCAAATAGTCATAATTTCAAGGAGCAGATGATTGTGGTTGTATATAGTTACCATGGGCCAGGGAGCATCACGTGCTGCACCACCAACCCGCACTGGCTGCCCTGGCCACACTGCTGCTCAGGCCGCAACACTACAGATTAGTTCAACTAGCGTATATCGCGATTTCACTGTTTTTGACGCTTACAGCGCCTGCCTTCATTTTTACGGAAAAATGTTTTATTTTGCTGTTTCTATATGGTAATCGAGATTATTCGCCTTTTGTTTATGTAAAATAGTCATAATTTCAAGGATCAGATGATTGTGGTTGTATCTCGTTACCATGGCCAGTGAGCATCAGGTGCCGCACCACCGACCCGCACTGGCTGCCTTGGCCACACTGCTGCTCAGGCCGCAACACTACAGATTATTTGTGCTAGCGTATATCGCGTTTTCACTGTTTTTGACGCTTACAGCCACTACTTTCCTTTTTCGCCAAAATGTTTTATTTTGCTGTTTCTTAATGGTAATCCAGTTTATTCGCCGTTTGTTTAAGTCAAATAGTCATAATTTCAAGGAGCAGATGATTGTGGTTGTATATAGTTACCATGGGCCAGGGAGCATCAGGTGCAGCACCACCAACCCGCACTGGCTGCCCTGGCCACACTGCTGATCAGGCCGCAACACTACAGATTAGTTGTACTAGCGTATATCGCGTTTTCACTGTTTTTGACGATTATAGCCACTACTTTCCTTTTTCGCCAAAAAGTTTAATTTTGCTGTTTCTTAATCGTAATTCACTTTATTCTCCGTTTGTTTAAGTCAAATAGTCATAATTTCAAGGAGCAGATGATTGTGGTTGTATATAATTACCATGGGCCAGGGAGCATCAGGTGCTGCACCACCAACCCTCATAGGCTGCGCTGGCCACACTGCTGCTCAAGCCGCAACACTACAGATTAGTTGTACTAGCGTATATCGCGTTTTCACTGTTTTTGACGCTTACAGCCACTACTTTCCTTTTTTGCCAAAATGTTTTATTTTGCTGTTTCTTAATGGTAACCCAGTTTATTTACCGTTTGTTTAAGTCAAATAGTCATAATTTCAAGGAGCAGATGATTGTGGTTGTATATAGTTACCATGGGCCAGGGAGCATCAGGTGCTGCACCACCAACCCGCACTGGCTGCCCTGGCCACACTGCTGCTCAGGCCGCAACACTACAGATTAGTTGTACTAGCGTATATCAGTTTTCACTGTTTTTGACGCTTACAGCCACTACTTTCCTTTTTCGCCAAAATGTTTTATTTTGCTGTTTCTTAATGGTAATCCAGTTTATTCGCCGTTTGTTTAAGTCAAATAGTCATAATTTCAAGGAGCAGATGATTGTGGTTGTATATAGTTACCATGGGCCAGGGAGCATCACGTGCTGCACCACCAACCCGCACTGGCTGCCCTGGCCACACTGCTGCTCAGGCCGCAACACTACAGATTAGTTCAACTAGCGTATATCGCGATTTCACTGTTTTTGACGCTTACAGCGCCTGCCTTCATTTTTACGGAAAAATGTTTTATTTTGCTGTTTCTATATGGTAATCGAGATTATTCGCCTTTTGTTTATGTAAAATAGTCATAATTTCAAGGATCAGATGATTGTGGTTGTATCTCGTTACCATGGCCAGTGAGCATCAGGTGCCGCACCACCGACCCGCAATGGCTACCCTGGCCACACTGCTGCTCAGGCAGCAACACTACAAATTAGTTGTACTAGCGTATATCGCGTTTTCACTGTTTCTGACGCTTACAGCCACTACTTTCCTTTTTCGCCAAAATGTTTTTTTTGCTGTTTCTTAATGGTAATTTAGTTTATTCGCCGTTTGTTTAAGTCAAATAGTCATAATTTCAAGGAGCAGATGATTGTGGTTGTATATAGTTACCATGGGCCAGGGAGCATCAGGTGCTGCACCACCAATCCGCACCGGCTGTCCTGGCCACACTGCTGCTCAGGCCGCAACACAACAGATTAGTTGTACTAGCGTATATCGCGTTTTCACTGTTTTTGACGCTTACAGCTACTACTTTCCCTTTTCGCCAAAATGTTTAATTTTGCTGTTTCTTAATGGTAATCCAGTTTATTCGCCGTTTGTTTAAGTCAAATAGTCATAATTTCAAGGAGCAGATGATTGTGGTTTTAATATTTTTACCATGGGACAGGGAGCATCAGGTGCTGCACCACCAACCCGCACTGGCTGCCCTGGCCACAGTGCTGCTCAGGCCGCAACACTACAGATTAGTTGTACTAGCGAATATCGCGTTTTCACTGTTTTTGACGATTACAGCCACTACTTTCCTTTTTCGCCAAAAAGTTTAATTTTGCTGGTTCTTAATCGTAATTCACTATATTCTCCGTTTGTTTAAGTCAAATAGTCATAATTTCAAGGAGCAGATGATTGTGGTTGTATATAATTACCATGGGACAGGGAGCATCAGGTGCTGCACCACCAACCCGCACTGACTGCCCTGGCCACACTGCTGCTCAGGCCGCAACACTACAGATTAGTTGTACTAGCGTATATCGCGTTTTCACTGTTTTTGACACTTACAGCCACTACTTTCATTTTTCGTCAAAATGTTTTATTTTGCTGTTTCTATATGGTAATCCAGTTTATTCACCGTTTTGTTTAAGTCAAATAGTCATAATTTCAAGGAGCAGATGATTGTGGTTGTATATAGTTACCATGGGCCAGGGAGCATCAGGTGCTGCACCACCAACCCGCACTGGCTGCGCTGGCCACACTGCTGCTCAAGCCGCAACATTACAGATTAGTTGTACTAGCGTATATCGCGTTTTCACTGTTTTTGACGCTTACAGCCACTACTTTCCTTTTTTGCCAAAATGTTTTATTTTGCTGTTTCTTAATGGTAACCCAGTTTATTCGCCGTTTGTTTAAGTCAAATAGTAATAATTTCAAGGAGCAGATGATTGTGGTTGTATATAGTTACCATGGGCCAGGGAGCATCATGTGCTGCACCACCAACCCGCACTGGCTGCCCTGGCCACACTGCTCTTCAGGCCGCAACACTACAGATTAGTTGTTCTAGCATATATCAGTTTTCACTGTTTTCGACGCTTACAGCTACTACTTTCCTTTTTCGCCAAAATGTTTTATTTTGCTGTTTCTTAATGGTAATCCAGTTTATTCGCCGTTTGTTTAAGTCAAATAGTCATAATTTCAAGGAGCAGATGATTGTGGTTGTATATAGTTACCATGGGCCAGGGAGCATCAGGTGCTGATCCACAAACCCGCACTGGCTGCCCTGGCCACACTGCTGCTCAGGCCGCAACACTACAGATTAGTTCAACTAGCGTATATCGCGATTTCACTGTTTTTGACGCTTACAGCGCCTACCTTCATTTTTTCGCAAAATGTTTTATTTTGATGTTTCTATATGGTAATCGAGATTATTCGACTTTTGTTTATGTAAAATAGTCATAATTTCAAGGATCAGATGATTGTGGTTGTATCTCGTTACCATGGCCAGTGAGCATCAGGTGCCGCACCACCGACCCGCACTGGCTGCCCTGGCCACACTGCTGCTCAGGCCGCAACACTACAGATTAGTTCAACTAGCGTATATCGCGTATTCACTGTTTTTGACGCTTACAGCGCCTACCTTCATTTTTTCGGCAAAATATTTTATTTTGATGTTTCTATATGGTAATCGAGATTATTCGCATTTTGTTTATGTAAAATAGTCATAATTTCAAGGATCAGATGATTGTGGTTGTATCTCGTTACCATGGCCAGTGAGCATCAGGTGCCGCACCAGCGACCCGCACTGGCTGCCCTGGCCACACTGCTGTTCTGGCCGCAACACTACAGATTAGTTGTACTAGCGTATATTGCGTTTTCACTGTTTTTGACGCTTACAGCCACTACTTTCCTTTTTCGCCAAAATGTTTTATTTTGCTGTTTCTTAATGGTAACCCAGTTTATTCGCCGTTTGTTTAAGTCAAATAGTCATAATTTCAAGGAGCAGATGATTGTGGTTGTATATAGTTACCATGGGCCAGGGAGCATCAGCTGCTGCAACACCAACCCGCACTGGCTGCCCTGGCCACACTGCTGCTCAGGCCGCAACACTACAGATTAGTTCAACTAGCGTATATCGCGTATTCACTGTTTTTGACGCTTACAGCGCCTACCTTCATTTTTTCGGCAAAATGTTTTCTTTTGCTGTTTCTATATGGTAATCGAGATTATTCGACTTTTGTTTATGTAAAATAGTCATAATTTCAAGGATCAGATGATTGTGGTTTTAATTCGTTACCATGGCCAGTGAGCATCAGGTGCCGCACCACCGACCCGCACTGGTTGCCCTGGCCACTCTGCTGCTCAGGCCGCATCACTACAGATTATTTGTACTAGCGTATATCGCGTTTTCACTGTTTTTGACGCTTACAGCCACTACTTTCCTTTTTCGCCAAAATGTTTTATTTTGCTGTTTCTTAATGGTAATCCAGTATTCGCCGTTTGTTTAAGTCAAATAGTCATCATTTCAAGGGGCAGATGATTGTGGTTGTATATAGTTACCATGGGCCAAGGAGCATCAGGTGCTGCACCACCAACCCGCACTGGCTGCCCTGGCCACACTGCTGCTCAGGCCGCAACACTACAGATTAGTTCAACTACCGTATATCGCGATTTCACTGTTTTTGAAGCTTACAGCGCCTACCTTCATTTTTTCGGCAAAATGTTTTATTTTGCTGTTTCTATATGGTAATCGAGATTATTCGACTTTTGTTTGTGTAAAATAGTCATAATTTCAAGGATCAGATGATTGTGGTTCTATCTCGTTACCATGGCCAGTGAGCATCAGGTGCCGCACCACCGACCCGCACTGGTTGCCCTGGCCACTCTGCTGCTCAGGCCGCAACACTACAGATTATTTGTACTAGCGTATATCGCGTTTTCACTGTTTTTGACGCTTACAGCCACTACTTTCCTTTTTCGCCAAAATGTTTAATTTTGCTGTTTCTTAATGGTAATCCAGTTTATTCGCCGTTTGTTTAAGTCAAATAGTCATAATTTCAAGGAGCAGATGATTGTGGTTGTATATAATTACCATGGGCCAGGGAGCATCAGGTGCTGCACCACCAACCCGCACTGGCTGCGCTGGCCACACTGCTGCTCAAGCCGCAACACTACAGATTAGTTGTACTAGCGTATATCGCGTTTTCACTGTTTTTGACGCTTACAGCCACTACTTTCCTTTTTTGCCAAAATGTTTTATTTTGCTGTTTCTCAATGGTAACCCAGTTTATTTGCCGTTTGTTTAAGTCAAATAGTCATAATTTCAAGGAGCAGATGATTGTGGTTGTATATAGTTACCATGGGCCAGGGAGCATCACGTGCTGCACCACCAACCCGCACTGGCTGCCCTGGCCACACTGCTGCTCAGGCCGCAACACTACAGATTAGTTGTACTAGCGTATATCAGTTTTCACTGTTTTTGACGCTTACAGCTACTACTTTCCTTTTTTGCCAAAATGTTTTATTTTGCTGTTCCTAATAGTAACCCAGTTTATTCGCCGTTTGTTTAAGTCGAATAGTCATAATTTCAAGGAGCAGATGATTGTGGTTGTATATAGTTACCATGGGCCAGGGAGCATCAGGTGCTGCACCACCAACCCGCACCGGCTGCCCTGGCCACACTGCTGCTCAGGCCGCAACACTACAGGTTAGTTTAACTAGCGTATATCGCGATTTCACTATTTTTTAGGCTTACAGCGCCTACCTTCATTTTTTCGGCAAAATGTTTTATTTTGCTGTTTCTATATGGGAATCGAGATTATTCGCCTTTTGTTTATGTAAAATAGTCATAATTTCAAGGAGCAGATGATTGTGGTTGTATATAGTTACCATGGGCCAGGGAGCATCAGGTGCTGCACCACAAACCCGCACTGGCTGCCCTGGCCACACTGCTGCTCAAGCCGCAACACTACAGATTAGTTGTACTAGCGTATATCATGTTTTCACTGTTTTTGACGCTTACAGCCACTACTTTCCTTCTTCGCCAAAATGTTTTATTTTTCTGTTTCTTAATGGTAATCCAGTTTATTCGCCGTTTGTTTAAGTCAAATAGTCATAATTTCAAGGAGCAGATGATTGTGGTTGTATATAGTTACCACGGGCCAGGGAGCATCAGGTGCAGCACCACCAACCCGCACTGGCTGCCCTGGCCACACTGCTGATCAGGCCGCAACACTACAGATTAGTTGTACTAGCGTATATCGCGTTTTCACTGTTTTTGACGATTATAGCCACTACTTTCCTTTTTCGCCAAAAAGTTTAATTTTGCTGTTTCTTAATCGTAATTCACTTTATTCTCCGTTTGTTTAAGTCAAATAGTCATAATTTCAAGGAGCAGATGATTGTGGTTGTATATAATTACCATGGGCCAGGGAGCATCAGCTGCTGCACCACCAACCCTCATAGGCTGCGCTGGCCACACTGCTGCTCAAGCCGCAACACTACAGATTAGTTGTACTAGCGTATATCGCGTTTTCACTGTTTTTGACGCTTACAGCCACTACTTTCCTTTTTTGCCAAAATGTTTTATTTTGCTGTTTCTTAATGGTAACCCAGTTTATTTGCCGTTTGTTTAAGTCAAATAGTCATAATTTCAAGGAGCAGATGATTGTGGTTGTATATAGTTACCATGGGCCAGGGAGCAACAAGTGCTGCACCACCAAACCGCACTGGCTGCCCTGGCCACACTGCTGCTCAGGCCGCAACACTACAGATTAGTTCAACTAGCGTATATCGCGATTTGACTATTTTTGAGGCTTACAGCGCATACCTTCATTTTTTCGGCAAAATGTTTCATTTTGCTGTTTCTATACGGTAATCGAGATTATTCGCCTTTTGTTTATGTGAAATAGTCATAATTTCAAGGATCAGATGATTGTGGTTGTATCTCGTTACCATGGCCAGTGAGCATCAGGTGCCGCACCACCGACCCGCACTGGCTACCCTGGCCACACTGCTGCTCAGGCAGCAACACTACAAATTAGTTGTACTAGCGTATATCGCGTTTTCACTGTTTCTGACGCTTACAGCCACTACTTTCCTTTTTCGCCAAAATGTTTTATTTTGCTGTTTCTTAATGGTAATCCAGTTTATTCGCCGTTTGTTTAAGTCAAATAGTCATAATTTCAAGGAGCAGATGATTGTGGTTGTATATAGTTACCATGGGCCAGGGAGCATCAGGTGCTGCACCACCAACCCGCACCGGCTGTCCTGGCCACACTGCTGCTCAGGCCGCAACACAACAGATTAGTTGTACTAGCGTATATCGCGTTTTCACTGTTTTTGACGCTTACAGCCACTACTTTCCCTTTTCACCAAAATGTTTAATTTTGCTGTTTCTTAATGGTAATCCAGTTTATTCGCCGTTTGTTTAAGTCAAATAGTCATAATTTCAAGGAGCAGATGATTGTGGTTTTAATATTTTTACCATGGGACAGGGAGCATCAGGTGCTGCACCACCAACCCGCACTGGCTGCCCTGGCCACACTGCTGCTCAGGCCGCAACACTACAGATTAGTTGTACTAGCGAATATCGCGTTTTCACTGTTTTTGACGATTACAGCCACTACTTTCCTTTTTCGCCAAAAAGTTTAATTTTGCTGGTTCTTAATCGTAATTCACTTTATTCTCCGTTTGTTTAAGTCAAATAGTCATAATTTCAAGGAGCAGATGATTGTGGTTGTATATAATTACGATGGGACAGGGAGCATCAGGTGCTGCACAACCAACCCGCACTGGCTGCCCTGGCCACACTGCTGCTCAGGCCGCAACACTACAGATTAGTTCTACTAGCGTATATCGCGTTTTCACTGTTTTTGACACTTACAGCCACTACTTTCATTTTTCGTCAAAATGTTTTATTTTGCTGTTTCTATATGGTAATCCAGTTTAGTCACCGTTTTGTTTAAGTCAAATAGTCATAATTTCAAGGAGCAGATGATTGTGGTTGTATATAGTTACCATGGGCCAGGGAGCATCAGGTGCTGCACCACCAACCCGCACTGGCTGCGCTGGCCACACTGCTGCTCAAGCCGCAACATTACAGATTAGTTGTACTAGCGTATATCGCGTTTTCACTGTTTTTGACGCTTACAGCCACTACTTTCCTTTTTTGCCAAAATGTTTTATTTTGCTGTTTCTTAATGGTAACCCAGTTTATTCGCCGTTTGTTTAAGTCAAATAGTCATAATTTCAAGGAGCAGATGATTGTGGTTGTATATAGTTACCATGGGCCAGGGAGCATCAGGTGCTGCACCACCAACCCGCACTGGCTGCCCTGGCCACACTGCTGCTCAGGCCGCAACACTACAGATTAGTTCAACTAGCGTATATCGCGATGTCACTGTTTTTGACGCTTACAGCGCCTACCTTCATTTTTTCGCAAAATGTTTTATTTTGATGTTTCTATATGGTAATCGAGATTATTCGACTTTTGTTTATGTAAAATAGTCATAATTTCAAGGATCAGATGATTGTGGTTGTATCTCGTTACCATGGCCAGTGAGCATCAGGTGCCGCACCACCGACCCGCACTGGCTGCCCTGGCCACACTGCTGCTCAGGCCGCAACACTACAGATTAGTTCAACTAGCGTATATCGCGTATTCACTGTTTTTGACGCTTACAGCGCCTACCTTCATTTTTTCGGCAAAATATTTTATTTTGATGTTTCTATATGGTAATCGAGATTATTCGCATTTTGTTTATGTAAAATAGTCACAATTTCAAGGATCAGATGATTGTGGTTGTATCTCGTTACCATGGCCAGTGAGCATCAGGTGCCGCACCAGCGACCCGCACTGGCTGCCCTGGCCACACTGCTGTTCTGGCCGCAACACTACAGATTAGTTGTACTAGCGTATATTGCGTTTTCACTGTTTTTGACGCTTACAGCCACTACTTTCCTTTTTCGCCAAAATGTTTTATTTTGCTGTTTCTTAATGGTAACCCAGTTTATTCGCCGTTTGTTTAAGTCAAATAGTCATAATTTCAAGGAGCAGATGTTTGTGGTTGTATATAGTTACCATGGGCCAGGGAGCATCAGCTGCTGCAACACTAACCCGCACTGACTGCCCTGGCCACACTGCTGCTCAGGCCGCAACACTACAGATTAGTTCAACTAGCGTATATCGCGTATTCACTGTTTTTGACGCTTACAGCGCCTACCTTCATTTTTTCGGCAAAATGTTTTCTTTTGCTGTTTCTATATGGTAATCGAGATTATTCGACTTTTGTTTATGTAAAATAGTCATAATTTCAAGGGTCAGATGATTGTGGTTTTAATTCGTTACCATGGCCAGTGAGCATCAGGTGCCGCACCACCGACCCGCACTGGTTGCCCTGGCCACTCTGCTGCTCAGGCCGCATCACTACAGATTATTTGTACTAGCGTATATCGCGTTTTCACTGTTTTTGACGCTTACAGCCACTACTTTCCTTTTTCGCTAAAATGTTTTATTTCGCTGTTTCTTAATGGTAATCCAGTATTCGCCGTTTGTTTAAGTCAAATAGTCATCATTTCAAGGGGCAGATGATTGTGGTTGTATATAGTTACCATGGGCCAGGGAGCATCAGGTGCTGCACCACCAACCCGCACTGGCTGCCCTGGCCACACTGCTGCTCAGGCCGCAACACTACAGATTAGTTCAACTACCGTATATCGCGATTTCACTGTTTTTGAAGCTTACAGCGCCTACCTTCATTTTTTCGGCAAAATGTTTTATTTTGCTGTTTCTATATGGTAATCGAGATTATTCGACTTTTGTTTGTGTAAAATAGTCATAATTTCAAGGATCAGATGATTGTGGTTCTATCTCGTTACCATGGCCAGTGAGCATCAGGTGCCGCACCATCGACCCGCACTGGTTGCCCTGGCCACTCTGCTGCTCAGGCCGCAACACTACAGATTATTTGTACTAGCGTATATCGCGTTTTCACTGTTTTTGACGCTTACAGCCACTACTTTCCTTTTTCGCCAAAATGTTTAATTTTGCTGTTTCTTAATGGTAATCCAGTTTATTCGCCGTTTGTTTAAGTCAAATAGTCATAATTTCAAGGAGCAGATGATTGTGGTTGTATATAGTTACCATGGGCCAGGGAGAATCCGGTGCTGCACCACCAACCCGCACTGGCTGCCCTGGCCACACTGCTGCTCAGGCCGCAACACTACAGATTAGTTCAACTAGCGTATATCGCGTTTTCACTGTTTTTGACGCTTACAGCCCCTATCGTCATTTTTTCGGCAAAACGTTTTATTTTGCTCTTTCTATATGGTAATCGAGATTATTCGCCTTTTGTTTATGTAAAATAGTCCTATTTTCAAGGATCAGATGATTGTGGTTGTATCTCGTTACCATGACCAGGGAGCATCAGGTGCCGCACCACCGATCCGCACTGGCTGCCCTGGCCACACTGCTGCTCAGGCCGCAACACTACAGATTAGTTGTACTAGCGATTACCGCGTTTTCTCTGTTTCTGACGCTTACAGCCACTACTTTCCTTTTTCGCCAAAATGTTTTATTTTGCTGTTTCTTAATGGTAATCCAGTTTATTCGCCGTTTGTTTAAGTCAAATAGTCATCATTTCAAGGAGCAGATTATTGTGGTTGTATGTAGTTACCATGGGCCAGGGAGCATCAGGTGCTGCACCACCAACCCGCACTGGCTGCCCTGGCCACACTGCTGCTCAGGCCGCAACACTACAGATTAGTTCAACTAGCGTATATCGCGTTTTCACTGTTTTTGACGCTTACAGCGCCTACCTTCATTTTTTCAGGAAAATGTTTTATTTTGCTGTTTCTATATGGTACTCGAGACTATTCGCATTTTGTTTATGTAAAATAGTCATAATTTCAAGGATCAGATGATTGTGGTTGTATCTCGTTACCATGGCCAGTGAGCATCAGGTGCCGCACCACCGATCCGGAATGGCTGCCCTGGCCACATTGCTGCTCAGGCCGCAACACTACAGATTAGTTGTACTAGCGTTTATCGCGTTTTCTCTGTTTCTGACGCTTACAGCCACTACTTTCCTATTTCGCCAAAATGTTTTATTTTGCTGTTTCTTAATGGTAATCCAGTTTATTCGCCGTTTGTTTAAGTCAAATAGTCATAATTTCAAGGAGCAGATGATTGTGGTTGTATAAAGTTACCATGGGCCAGCGAGCATCAGGCGCTGCACCACTAACCTGCACTGGCTGCCCTGGCCACACTGCTGCTCAGGCCGCAACACTACAGATTAGTTGTACTAGCGTATATCGCGTTTTCACTGTTTTTGACGCTTACAGCCACTACTTTCCTTTTTCCCCAAAATATTTTATTTTGCTGTTTCTTAATGGTAATCCAGTTTATACGCCGTTTGTTTAAGTCAAATAGTCATAATTTCAAGGAGCAGATGATTGTGGTTGTATATAGTTACCATGGGCCAGGGAGCATCAGGTGCCGCACCACCGATCCGCACTGGCTGCCCTGGCCACACTGCTGCTCAGGCCGCAACACTACAGATTAGTTGTACTAGCGTATATCGCGTTTTCACTGTTTTTGACGCTTACAGCCACTACTTTCCTTTTTCGCCAAAATGTTTTATTTTGCTGTTTAGTAATGGTAATCCAGTTTATTCGCCGTTTGTTTAAGTCAAATAGTCATAATTTCAAGGAGCAGATGATTGTGGTTGTATATAGTTACCATGGGCCAGGGAGCATCAGGTGCTGCACCACCAACCCGCACTGGCTGCCCTGGCCACACTGCTGCTCAGGCCGCAACACTACAGATAAGTTCAACTAGCGTATATCGCGATTTCACTATGTTTGACGCTTACAGAGCCTACCTTCATTTTTTCGGCAAAATATTTTAATTTGCTGTTTCTATATGGTACTCGAGATTATTCGCATTTTGTTTATGTAAAATAGTCATAATTTCAAGGATCAGATGATTGTGGTTGTATCTCGTTACCATGGCCAGTGAGCATCAGGTGCCGCACCACCGATCCGCACTGGCTGCCCTGGCCACATTGCTGCTCAGGCCGCAACACTACAGATTAGTTGTACTAGCGTTTATCGCGTTTTCCCTGTTTCTGACGCTTACAGCCACTACTTTCCTTTTTCGCCAAAATGTTTTATTTTGCTGTTTCTTAATGGTAATCCAGTTTATTCGCAGTTTGTTTAAGTCAAATAGTCATAATTTCAAGGAGCAGATAATTGTGGTTGTATAAAGTTACCATGGGCCAGCGAGCATCAGGCGCTGCACCACCAACCTGCACTGGCTGCCCTGGCAACACTGCTGCTCAGGCCGCAACACTACAGATTAGTTCAACTAGCGTATATCGCGTTTTCACTGTTTTTGACGCTTACAGCGCCTACCTTCATTTTTTCAGGATAATGTTTTATTTTGCTATTTCTATATGGTAATCGAGATTATTCGCCTTTTGTTTATGTGAAATAGTCATAATTTCAAGGATCAGATGATTGTGGTTGTATCTCGTTACCATGGCTAGTGAGCATCAGGTGCCGCACCACCGATCCGCACTGGCTGCCCTGGCCACACTGCTGCAAAGAACGCAACACTACAGATTAGTTCAACTAGCGTATATCGCGTATTCACTGTTTTTGACGCTTACAGCCCCTACCATCATTTTTTCGGCAAAATGTTTTATTTTGCTGTTTCTATATGGTAATCGAGATTATTCGCATTTTGTTTATGGAAAATAGTCATATTTTCAAGGATCAGATGATTGTGGTTGTATCTCGTTACCATGACCAGGGAGCATCAGGTGCCGCACCACCGACCCGCACTGGCTGCCCTGGCCACATTGCTGCTCAGGCCGCAACACTACAGATTAGTTTTACTAGCGTTTATCGCGTTTTCTCTGTTTCTGACGCTTACAGCCACTACTTTCCTTTTTCGCCAAAATGTTTTATTTTGCTGTTTCTTAATGGTAATCCAGTTTATTCGCCGTTTGTTTATGTGAAATAGTCATAATTTCAAGGAGCAGATGATTGTGGTTGTATATAGTTACCATGGGCCAGGGAGCATTAGGCGCTGCACCACCAAACTGCACTGGCTGCCCTAGCCACCCTGCTGCACAGGCCGCAACACTACAGATTAGTTCAACTAGCGTATATCGCGTTTTCACTGTTTTTGACGCTTACAGCGCCTACCTTCATTTTTTCAGGAAAATGTTTTATTTTGCTGTTTCTATATGGTAATCGAGATTATTCGCCTTTTGTTTATGTGAAATAGTCATAATTTCAAGGATCAGATGATTGTGGTTGTATCTCGTTACCATGGCCAGTGAGCATCAGGTGCCGCACCACCGATCCGCACTGGCTGCCCTGGCCACACTGCTGCACAGGCCGCAACACTACAGATTAGTTCAACTAGCGTATATCGCGTATTCACTGTTTTTGACGCTTACAGCCCCTACCTTCATTTTTTCGGCAAAATGTTTTATTTTGCTGTTTCTATATGGTAATCGAGGTTATTCGCCATTTGTTTATGGAAAATAGAAATTTTTTCAAGGATCAGATGATTGTGGTTGTATCTCGTTACCATGACCAGGGAGCATCAGGTGCCGCACCACCGACCTGCACTGGCTGCCCTGGCCACACTGCTGCTCAGGCCGCAACACTACAGATTAGTTGTACTAGCGTATATCGCGTTTTCACTGTTTTTGACGCTTACAGCCACTACTTTCCTTTTTCGCCAAAATATTTTATTTTGCTGTTTCTTAATGGTAATCCAGTTTATACGCCGTTTGTTTAAGTCAAATAGTCATAATTTCAAGGAGCAGATGATTGTGGTTGTATATAGTTACCATGGGCCAGGGAGCATCAGGTGCTGCACCACCAACCCGCACTGGCTGCCCTGGCCACACTGCTGCTCAGGCCGCAACACTACAGATTAGTTGTACTACCGTATATCGCGTTTTCGCTGTTTTTGACGCTTTCAGCCACTACTTTCCTTTTTCGCCAAAATGTTTTATTTTGCTGTTTCTTAATGGTAATCCAGTTTATCCGCCGTTTGTTTAAGTCATATAGTCATAATTTCAAGGAGCAGATGATTGTGGTTGTATATAGTTACCATGGGACAGGGAGCATCCGGTGCTGCACCACCAAACCGCACTGGCTGCCCTGGCCACACTGCTGCTCAGGCCGCAACACTACACATTAGTTCAACTAGCGTATATCGCGTTTTCACTGTTTTTGACGCTTACAGCCCCTACCATCATTTTTTCGGGAAAATGTTTTATATTGCTGTTTCTATATGGTAATCCAGATTATTCTCCTTTTGTTTATGTAAATTAGGCATAATTTCAAGAATCAGATGATTGTGGTTGTATCTCGTTACCATGGCCAGTGAGCATCAGGTGCCGCACCACCGACCCGCACTGGCTGCCCTGGCCACACTGCTGCAAAGACCGCAACACTACAGATTAGTTCAACTAGCGTATATCGCGTATTCACTGTTTTTGACGCTTACAGCCCCTACCTTCATTTTTTCGGCAAAATGTTTTATTTTGCTGATTCTATATGGTAATCGAGATTATTCCCTTTTTGTTTATAGTCATATTTTCAAGGATCAGATGATTGTGGTTGTATCTCGTTACCATGACCACGGAGCATCAGGTGCCGCACCACCGACCCGCACTGGCTGCCCTGGCCACATTGCTGCTCAGGCCGCAACACTACAGATTAGTTTTACTAGCGTTTATCACGTTTTCTCTGTTTCTGACGCTTACAGCCACTACTTTCCTTTTTCGCCAAAAAAGTTTTATTTTGCTGTTTCTTAATGGTAAACCAGTTTATTCGCCGTTTGTTTAAGTCAAATAGTCATAATTTCAAGGAGCAGATGATTGTGGTTGTATATAGTTACCATGGGCCAGGGAGCATTAGGCGCTGCACCACCAAACTGCACTGGCTGCCCTAGCCACCCTGCTGCACAGGCCGCAACACTACAGATTAGTTCAACTAGCGTATATCGCGTTTTCACTGTTTTTGACGCTTACAGCGCCTACCTTCATTTTTTCAGGAAAATGTTTTATTTTGCTGTTTCTATATGGTAATCGAGATTATTCGCCTTCTGTTTATGTGAAATAGTCATAATTTCAAGGATCAGATGATTGTGGTTGTATCTCGTTACCATGGCCAGTGAGCATCAGGTGCCGCACCACCGATCCGCACTGGCTGCCCTGGCCACACTGCTGCACAGGCCGCAACACTACAGATTAGTTCAACTAGCGTATATCGCGTATTCACTGTTTTTGACGCTTACAGCCCCTACCTTCATTTTTTCGGCAAAATGTTTTATTTTGCTGTTTCTATATGGTAATCGAGATTATTCGCCATTTGTTTATGGAAAATAGTCATATTTTCAAGGATCAGATGATTGTGGTTGTATCTCGTTACCATGACCAAGGAGCATCAGGTGCCGCACCACCGACCTGCACTGGCTGCCCTGGCCACACTGCTGCTCAGGCCGCAACACTACAGATTAGTTGTACTAGCGTATATCGCGTTTTCACTGTTTTTGACGCTTACAGCCACTACTTTCCTTTTTCGCCAAAATATTTTATTTTGCTGTTTCTTAATGGTAATCCAGTTTATACGCCGTTTGTTTAAGTCAAATAGTCATAATTTCAAGGAGCAGATGATTGTGGTTGTATATAGTTACCATGGGCCAGGGAGCATCAGGTGCTGCACCACCAACCCGCACTGGCTGCCCTGGCCACACTGCTGCTCAGGCCGCAACACTACAGATTAGTTGTACTACCGTATATCGCGTTTTCGCTGTTTTTGACGCTTTCAGCCACTACTTTCCTTTTTCGCCAAAATGTTTTATTTTGCTGTTTCTTAATGGTAATCCAGTTTATCCGCCGTTTGTTTAAGTCAAATAGTCATAATTTCAAGAGCAGATGTTTGTGGTTGTATATAGTTACCATGGGCCAGGGAGCATCAGGTGCTGCACCACCAACCCGCACTGGCTGCCCTGGCCACCCTGCTGCTGAGGCCGCAACACTACAGATTAGTTGTACTAGCGTATATCGCGATTTCACTGTTTTTGACGCTTACAGCGCCTACTTTCATTTTTTCGGCAAAGTGTTTTATTTTGCTGTTTCCATATGGTAATCGAGATTATTCGCCTTTTGTTTATGTTAAATAGTCATAATTTCAAGGATCAGATGATTGTTGTTGTATCTCGTTACCATGACTAGGGAGCATCAGGTGCCGCACCACCGACCCGCACTGTTTGCCCTGGCCGCACTGCTGCCCCGGCCGCAAAACTACAGATTAGTTGTACTAGTGTATATCGCGTTTTCACTGTTTTTGACGCTTACAGCCAGTACTTACCTTTTTCGCCAAAATGTTTTATTTTGCTGTTTCTTAATGGTAATCCAGTTTATTCGCCGTTTGTTTAAGTCAAATAGTCATAATTTCAAGGAGCAGATGATTGTGGTTGTATATAGTTACCATGGGACAGGGAGCATCCGGTGCTGCACCACCAACCCGCACTGGCTGCCCCGGCCACACTGCTGCTCAGGCCGCAACACTACAGATTAGTTCAACTAGCGTATATCGCGTTTTCACTGTTTTTGACACTTACAGCCCCTACCATCATTTTTTCGGGAAAATGTTTTATTTTGCTGTTTCTATATGGTAATCCAGATTATTCTCCTTTTGTTTATCTAAATTAGGCATAATTTCAAGGATCAGATGATTGTGGTTGTATCTCGTTACCATGGCCAGTGAGCATCAGGTGCCGCACCAGCGACCCGCACTGGCTGCCCTGCCCACACTGCTGCTCAGGCCGCAACACTACAGATTAGTTGTACTAGTGTATATCGCGTTTTCACTGGTTTTGACGCTTACAGCCACTACTTTCCTTTTTCGCCAAAATGTTTTATTTTGCTGTTTCTTAATGGTAATCCAGTTTATTCGCCGTTTGTTTAAGTCAAATAGTCATAATTTCAAAGAGCAGATGATTGTGGTTGTATATAGTTTCCATGAGCCAGGGAGCAAAAGGTGCTGCACCACCAACCCGCACTGGCTGCCCTGGCCACCCTGCTGCCCAGGCCGCAACACTACAGATTAGTTGTACTAGCGTATATCGCGTTTTCGCTGTTTTTGACGCTTTCAGCCGCTACTTTCCTTTTTCGCCAAAATGTTTTATTTTGCTGTTTCTTAATGGTAATCCATTTTATCCGCCGTTTGTTTAAGTCAAATAGTCATAATTTCAAGAGGAGATGATTGTGGTTGTATATAGTTACCATGGGAGAGGGAGCATCAGGTGCTGCACCACCAACCCGCACAGGCTGCCCTGGCCACACTGCTGCTGAGGCCGTAACACTACAGATTAGTTGTACTAGCGTATATCGCGATTTCACTGTTTTTGACGCTTACAGCGCCTACTTTCATTTTTTCGGCAAAGTGTTTTATTTTGCTGTTTCTATATGGTAATCGAGATTATTCGCCTTTTGTTTATGTAAAATAGTCATAATTTCAAGGATCAGATGATTGTGGTTGTATCTCGTTACCATGGGCAGGGAGCATCAGGTGCCGCACCACCGACCCGCACTGGTTGCCTTGGCCGCACTGCTGCTCAAGCCGCAACACTACAGATTAGTTGTACTAGCGTATATCGCGTTTTCACTGTTTTTGACGCTTACAGCCAGTACTTTCCTTTTTCGCCAAAATGTTTTATTTTGCTATTTCTTAATGGTAATCCAGTTTATTCGCCGTTTGTTTAAGTCAAATAGTCATAATTTCAAGGAGCAGATGATTGTGGTTGTATATAGTTACCATGGGACAGGGAGCATCCGGTGCTGCACCACCAACCCGCACTGGCTGCCCTGGCCACACTGCTGCTCAGGCCGCAACACCACACATTAGTTCAACTAGCGTATATCGCGTTTTCACTGTTTTTGACGCTTACAGCGCCTACCTTCATTTTTTCAGGAAAATGTTTTATTTTGCTGTTTCTATATGGTAATCGAGATTATTCGCCTTTTGTTTATGTGAAATAGTCATAATTTCAAGGATCAGATGATTGTGGTTGTATCTCGTTACCATGGCCAGTGAGCATCAGGTGCCGCACCACCGATCCGCACTGGCTGCCCTGGCCACACTGCTGCACAGGCCGCAACACTACAGATTAGTTCAACTAGCGTATATCGCGTATTCACTGTTTTTGACGCTTACAGCCCCTACCTTCATTTTTTCGGCAAAATGTTTTATTTTGCTGTTTCTATATGGTAATCGAGATTATTCGCCATTTGTTTATGGAAAATAGTCATATTTTCAAGGATCAGATGATTGTGGTTGTATCTCGTTACCATGACCAAGGAGCATCAGGTGCCGCACCACCGACCTGCACTGGCTGCCCTGGCCACACTGCTGCTCAGGCCGCAACACTACAGATTAGTTGTACTAGCGTATATCGCGTTTTCACTGTTTCTGACGCTTACAGCCACTACTTTCCTTTTTCGCCAAAATGTTTTATTTTGCTGTTTCTTAATGGTAATCCAGTTTATTCGCAGTTTGTTTAAGTCAAATAGTCATAATTTCAAGGAGCAGATGATTGTGGTTGTATAAAGTTACCATGGGCCAGCGAGCATCAGGCGCTGCACCACCAACCTGCACTGGCTGCCCTGGCAACACTGCTGCTCAGGCCGCAACACTACAGATTAGTTCAACTAGCGTATATCGCGTTTTCACTGTTTTTGACGCTTACAGCGCCTACCTTCATTTTTTCAGGATAATGTTTTATTTTGCTATTTCTATATGGTAATCGAGATTATTCGCCTTTTGTTTATGTGAAATAGTCATAATATCAAGGATCAGATGATTGTGGTTGTATCTCGTTACCATGGCTAGTGAGCATCAGGTGCCGCACCACCGATCCGCACTGGCTGCCCTGGCCACACTGCTGCTCAGGCCGCAACACTACAGATTAGTTCAACTAGCGTATATCGCGTATTCACTGTTTTTGACGCTTACAGCCCCTACCATCATTTTTTCGGCAAAATGTTTTATTTTGCTGTTTCTATATGGTAATCGAGATTATTAGCATTTTGTTTATGGAAAATAGTCATATTTTCAAGGATCAGATGATTGTGGTTGTATCTCGTTACCATGACCAGGGAGCATCAGGTGCCGCACCACCGACCCGCACTGGCTGCCCTGGCCACATTGCTGCTCAGGCCGCAACACTACAGATTAGTTTTACTAGCGTTTATCGCGTTTTCTCTGTTTCTGACGCTTACAGCCACTACTTTCCTTTTTCGCCAAAATGTTTTATTTTGCTGTTTCTTAATGGTAATCCAGTTTATTCGCCGTTTGTTTATGTGAAATAGTCATAATTTCAAGGAGCAGATGATTGTGGTTGTATATAGTTACCATGGGCCAGGGAGCATTAGGCGCTGCACCACCAAACTGCACTGGCTGCCCTAGCCACCCTGCTGCACAGGCCGCAACACTACAGATTAGTTCAACTAGCGTATATCGCGTTTTCACTGTTTTTGACGCTTACAGCGCCTACCTTCATTTTTTCAGGAAAATGTTTTATTTTGCTGTTTCTATATGGTAATCGAGATTATTCGCCTTTTGTTTATGTGAAATAGTCATAATTTCAAGGATCAGATGATTGTGGTTGTATCTCGTTACCATGGCCAGTGAGCATCAGGTGCCGCACCACCGATCCGCACTGGCTGCCCTGGCCACACTGCTGCACAGGCCGCAACACTACAGATTAGTTCAACTAGCGTATATCGCGTATTCACTGTTTTTGACGCTTACAGCCCCTACCTTCATTTTTTCGGCAAAATGTTTTATTTTGCTGTTTCTATATGGTAATCGAGGTTATTCGCCATTTGTTTATGGAAAATAGAAATATTTTCAAGGATCAGATGATTGTGGTTGTATCTCGTTACCATGACCAGGGAGCATCAGGTGCCGCACCACCGACCTGCACTGGCTGCCCTGGCCACACTGCTGCTCAGGCCGCAACACTACAGATTAGTTGTACTAGCGTATATCGCGTTTTCACTGTTTTTGACGCTTACAGCCACTACTTTCCTTTTTCGCCAAAATATTTTATTTTGCTGTTTCTTAATGTTAATCCAGTTTATACGCCGTTTGTTTAAGTCAAATAGTCATAATTTCATGGAGCAGATGATTGTGGTTGTATATAGTTACCATGGGCCAGGGAGCATCAGGTGCTGCACCACCAACCCGCACTGGCTGCCCTGGCCACACTGCTGCTCAGGCCGCAACACTACAGATTAGTTGTACTACCGTATATCGCGTTTTCGCTGTTTTTGACGCTTTCAGCCACTACTTTCCTTTTTCGCCAAAATATTTTATTTTGCTGTTTCTTAATGTTAATCCAGTTTATACGCCGTTTGTTTAAGTCAAATAGTCATAATTTCATGGAGCAGATGATTGTGGTTGTATATAGTTACCATGGCCAGTGAGCATCAGATGCCGCACCACCGACCCGCACTGGCTGCCCTGGCCACACTGCTGCAAAGAACGCAACACTACAGATTAGTTCAACTAGCGTATATCGCGTATTCACTGTTTTTGACGCTTACAGCCCCTACCTTCATTTTTTCGGCAAAATGTTTTATTTTGCTGATTCTATATGGTAATCGAGATTATTCGCATTTTGTTTATGGAAAATAGTCATATTTTCAAGGATCAGATGATTGTGGTTGTATCTCGTTACCATGACCAGGGAGCATCAGGTGCCGCACCACCGACCCGCACTGGCTGCCCTGGCCACATTGCTGCTCAGGCCGCAACACTACAGATTAGTTTTACTAGCGTTTATCACGTTTTCTCTGTTTCTGACGCTTACAGCCACTACTTTCCTTTTTCGCCAAAATGTTTTATTTTGCTGTTTCTTAATGGTAAACCAGTTTATTCGCCGTTTGTTTAAGTCAAATAGTCATAATTTCAAGGAGCAGATGATTGTGGTTGTATATAGTTACCATGGGCCAGGGAGCATTAGGCGCTGCACCACCAAACTGCACTGGCTGCCCTAGCCACCCTGCTGCACAGGCCGCAACACTACAGATTAGTTCAACTAGCGTATATCGCGTTTTCACTGTTTTTGACGCTTACAGCGCCTACCTTCATTTTTTCAGGAAAATGTTTTATTTTGCTGTTTCTATATGGTAATCGAGATTATTCGCCTTTTGTTTATGTGAAATAGTCATAATTTCAAGGATCAGATGATTGTGGTTGTATCTCGTTACTATGGCCAGTGAGCATCAGGTGCCGCACCACCGATCCGCACTGGCTGCCCTGGCCACACTGCTGCACAGGCCGCAACACTACAGATTAGTTCAACTAGCGTATATCGCGTATTCACTGTTTTTGACGCTTACAGCCCCTACCTTCATTTTTTCGGCAAAATGTTTTATTTTGCTGTTTCTATATGGTAATCGAGATTATTCGCCATTTGTTTATGGAAAATAGTCATATTTTCAAGGATCAGATGATAGTGGTTGTATCTCGTTACCATGACCAAGGAGCATCAGGTGCCGCACCACCGACCTGCACTGGCTGCCCTGGCCACACTGCTGCTCAGGCCGCAACACTACAGATTAGTTGTACTAGCGTATATCGCGTTTTCACTGTTTTTGACGCTTACAGCCACTACTTTCCTTTTTCGCCAAAATATTTTATTTTGCTGTTTCTTAATGGTAATCCAGTTTATACGCCGTTTGTTTAAGTCAAATAGTCATAATTTCAAGAGCAGATGTTTGTGGTTGTATATAGTTACCATGGGCCAGGGAGCATCAGGTGCTGCACCACCAACCCGCACTGGCTGCCCTGGCCACCCTGCTGCTGAGGCCGCAACACTACAGATTAGTTGTACTAGCGTATATCGCGATTTCACTGTTTTTGACGCTTACAGCGCCTACTTTCATTTTTTCGGCAAAGTGTTTTATTTTGCTGTTTCTATATGGTAATCGAGATTATTCGCCTTTTGTTTATGTAAAATAGTCATAATTTCAAGGATCAGATGATTGTTGTTGTATATCGTTACCATGACTAGGGAGCATCAGGTGCCGCACCACCGACCCGCACTGTTTGCCCTGGCCGCACTGCTGCCCAGGCCGCAAAACTACAGATTAGTTGTACTAGTGTATATCGCGTTTTCACTGTTTTTGACGCTTACAGCCAGTACTTTCCTTTTTCGCCAAAATGTTTTATTTTCCTGTTTCTTAATGGTAATCCAGTTTATTCGCCGTTTGTTTAAGTCAAATAGTCATAATTTCAAGGAGCAGATGATTGTGGTTGTATATAGTTACCATGGGACACGGAGCATCCGGTGCTGCACCACCAACCCGCACTGGCTGCCCCGGCCACACTGCTGCTCAGGCCGCAACACTACAGATTAGTTCAACTAGCGTATATCGCGTTTTCACTGTTTTTGACACTTACAGCCCCTACCATCATTTTTTCGGGAAAATGTTTTATTTTGCTGTTTCTATATGGTAATCCAGATTATTCTCCTTTTGTTTATCTAAATTAGGCATAATTTCAAGGATCAGATGATTGTGGTTGTATCTCGTTACCATGGCCAGTGAGCATCAGGTGCCGCACCAGCGACCCGCACTGGCTGCCCTGCCCACACTGCTGCTCAGGCCGCAACACTACAGATTAGTTGTACTAGCGTATATCGCGTTTTCACTGTTTGTGGCGCTTACAGCCACTACTTTCCTTTTTCGCCAAAATGTTTTATTTTGCTGTTTCTTAATGGTAATCCAGTTTATTCGCCGTTTGTTTAAGTCTAATAGTCATAATTTCAAGGAGCAGATGATTGTGGTTGTATATAGTTACCATGGGACAGGCAGCATCCGGTGCTGCACCACCAACCCGCACTGGCTGCCCTGGCCACACTGCTGCTCAGGCCGCAACACTACACATTAGTTCAACTAGCGTATATCGCGTTTTCACTGTTTTTGACGCTTACAGCCTCTACCATCATTTTTTCGGGAAAATGTTTTATTTTGCTGTTTCTATATGGTAATGCAGATTATTCTCCTTTTGTTTATGTAAATTAGGCATTATTTCAAGGATCAGATGATTGTGGTTGTATCTCGTTACCATGGCCAGTGAGCATCAGGTGCCGCACCACCGACCAGCACTGGCTGCCCTGGCCACACTATAGCTCAGGCCGCAACACTACAGATTAGTTGTACTAGCGTATATCGCGTTTTCACTGTTTTTGACGCTTACAGCCACTACTTTCCTTTTTCGCCAAAATGTTTTATTTTGCTGTTTCTTAATGGTAATCCAGTTTATTCGCCGTTTGTTTAAGTCAAATAGTCATAATTTCAAGGATCAGATGATTGTGGTTGTATATAGTTACCATCGGCCAGTGAGCATCAGGTGCCGCACCACCGACCCGCACTGGCTGCCCTGGCCACACTGCTGTTCTGGCCGCAATACTACAGATTAGTTGTACTAGCGTATATCGCGTTTTTACTGTTTTTGGCGCTTACAGCCACTACTTTCCTTTTTCGCCAAAATGTTTTATTTTGCTGTTTCTTAATGGTAATCCAGTTTATTCGCCGTTTGTTTAAGTCAAATAGTCATAATTTCATGGGGCAGATGATTGTGGTTGTATATAGTTACCATGGGCCAGGGAGCATCAGGTGCTGCACCACCAACCCGCACTGGCTGCCCTGGCCACACTGCTGCTCAGGCCGCAACACTACAGATTAGTTCAACTAGCGTATATCGCGATTTCACTATTTTTGACGCTTACAGAGCCTACCTTCATTTTTTCGGCAAAATATTTTAATTTGCTGTTTCTATATGATACTCGAGATTATTCGCATTTTGTTTATGTAAAATAGTCTTAATTTCAAGGATCAGATGATTGTGGTTGTATCTCGTTACCATGGCCAGTGAGCATCAGGTGCCGCACCACCGATCCGCACTGGCTGCCCTGGCCACATTGCTGCTCAGGCCGCAACACTACAGATTAGTTGTACTAGCGTTTATCGCGTTTTCTCTGTTTCTGACGCTTACAGCCACTACTTTCCTATTTCGCCAAAATGTTTTATTTTGCTGTTTCTTAATGGTAATCCAGTTTATTCGCCGTTTGTTTAAGTCAAATAGTCATAATATCAAGGAGCAGATGATTGTGGTTTTATAAAGTTACCATGGGCCAGGGAGCATCAGGCGCTGCACCACCAACCTGCACTGGCTGCCCTGGCCACACTGCTGCTCAGGCGGCAACACTACATATTACTTCAACTAGCGTATATTGCGTTTTCACTGTTTTTGACGCTTACAGCGCCTACCTTTATTTTTTCCGGGAAATGTTTTATTTTGCTGTTTCTATATGGTAATCGAGATTATTCGCCTTTTGTTTATGTGAAATAGTCATAATTTCAAGGATCAGATGATTGTGGTTGTATCTCGTTACCATGGCCAGTGAGCATCAGGTGCCGCACCACCGATCCGCACTGGCTGCCCTGGCCACATTGCTGCTCAGGCCGCAACACTACAGATTAGTTGTACTAGCGCTTATCGCGTTTTCTCTGTTTCTGCCGCTTACAGCCACTACTTACCTTTTTCGCCAAAATGTTTTATTTTGCTGTTTCTTAATGGTAATCCAGTTTATTCGCCGTTTGTTTAAGTCAAATAGTCATAATTTCAAGGAGCAGATGATTGTGGTTGTGTATAGTTACCATGGGCCAGGGAGCATCAGGCGCTGCACCACCAAACTGCACTGGCTGCCCTGGCCACACTGCTGCACAGGCCGCAACACTACAGATTAGTTCAACTAGCGTAGATCGCGTTTTCACTGTTTTTGACGCTTACAGCGCCTACCTTCAATTTTTCAGGAAAATGTTTCATTTTGCTGTTTCTATATGGTAATCGAGATTATTCGCCTTTTGTTTATGTGAAATAGTCATTATTTCAAGGATCAGATGATTATGGTTGTATCTCGTTACCATGACCAGGGAGCATCAGGTGCCGCACCACCGACCCACACTGGCTGCCCTGGCCACACTGCTGCTCAGGCCGCAACACTACAGATTAGTTGTACTAGCGTATATCGCGTTTTCACTGTTTTTGACGCTTACAGCCAGTACTTTCCTTTTTCGCCAAAATGTTTTATTTTGCTGTTTCTTAATAGTAATACAGTTTATTCGCCGTTTGTTTAAGTCAAATAGTAATATTTTCAAGGATCAGATGATTGTGGTTGTATCTCGTTACCATGACCAGAGAGCATCAGGTGCCGCACCACCGACCCGCACTGGCTGCCCTGGCCACACTGCTGCTCAGGCCGCAACACTACAGATTAGTTCAACTAGCGTATATCGCGTATTCACTGTTTTTGACGCTTACAGCCCCTACCTTCATTTTTTCGGCAAAATGTTTTATTTTGCTGTTTCTATATGGTAATCGAGATTATTCGCCTTTTGTTTATGGAAAATAGTCATATTTTCAAGGATCAGATGATTGTGGTTGTATCTCGTTACCATGACCAGGGAGCATCAGGTGCCGCACCACCGACCCGCACTGGCTGCACTGGCCACACTGCTGCTCAGGCCGTAACACTACAGATTAGTTGTACTAGCGTTTATCGCGTTTTCTCTGTTTCTGACGCTTACAGCCACTACTTTCCTTTTTCGCCAAAATATTTTATTTTGCTGTTTCTTAATGGTAATCCAGTTTATTCGCCGTTTGTTTAAGTCAAATAGTCATAATTTCAAGGAGCAGATGATTGTGTTTGTATATAGTTACCATGGGCCAGGGAGCATCAGGCGCTGCACCACCAACCTGCACTGGCTGCCCTGGCCACACTGCTGCACAGGCCGCAACACTACAGATTAGTTCAACTAACGTATATCGCGTTTTCACTGTTTTTGACGCTTACAGCGCCTACCTTCATTTTTTCAGGAAAATGTTTTATTTTGCTGTTTCTATATGGTAATCGAGATTATTCGCCTTTTGTTTATGTGAAATAGTCATCATTTCAAGGATCAGATGATTGTGGTTGTATCTCGTTTCCATGGCCAGTGAGCATCAGGTGCCGCACCACCGACCCGCACTGGCTGCCCTGGCTACACTGCTGCTTAGGCCGCAACACTACAGATTAGTTGTACTAGCGTATATCGCGTTTTCACTGTTTTTGACGCTTACAGCCACTACTTTCCTTTTTCGCCAAAATGTTTTATTTTGCTTTTTCTTAAAGGTAATCCAGTTTATTCGCCGTTTGTTTAAGTCAAATAGTCATAATTTCAAGGAGCAGATGATTGTGGTTGTATATAGTTACCATGGGCCAGGGAGCATCAGGTGCTGCACGACCAACCCGCACTGGCTGCCCTGGCCACACTGCTGCTTAGGCCGCAACACTACAGATTAGTTCAACTAGCGTATATCGCGTTTTCACTGTTTTTGACACTTACAGCCCCTATCTTCATTTTTTCGGCAAAATGTTTTATTTTGATGTTTCTATATGGTAATCGAGATTATTCGCCATTTGTTTATGGTAAATAGTCATATTTTCAAGGATCAGATGATTGTGGTTGTATCTCGTTTCCATGGCCAGTGAGCATCAGGTGCCGCACCACCGACCCGCACTGGCTGCCCTGGCCACATTGCTGTTTAGGCCGCAACACTAAAGATTAGTTGTACTAGCGTTTATCGCGTTTTCTCTGTTTCTGACGCTTACAGCTACTACAATCCTTTTTCGCCAAAATGTTTTATTTTGCTGTTTCTTAATGGTAATCCAGTTTATTCGCCGTTTGTTTAAGTCAAATAGTCATAATTTCAAGGAGCAGATGATTGTGGTTGTATATAGTTACCATGGGCCAGGGAGCATCAGGCGCTGCACCACCAACCTGCACTGGCTGCCCTGGCCACACTGCTGCAAAGGCCGCAACACTATAGATTAGTTCAACTAGCGTATATCGCGTTTTCACTGTTTTTGATGCTTACAGCGCCTACCTTCATTTTTTCAGGAAAATGTTTTATTTTGCTGTTTCTACATGGTAATCGAGATTATTCGCCTTTTGTTTATGTGAAATAGTCATAATTTCAAGGATCAGATGATTGTGGTTGTATCTCGTTACCATGACCAGGGAGCATCAGGTGCTGCACCACCGACCCGCACTGGCTGCCCTGGCCACATTGCTGCTCAGGCCGCAACACTAAAGATTAGTTGTACTAGCGTTTATCGCGTTTTCTCTGTTTCTGAAGCTTACAGCCACTACTTTCCTTTTTCGCCAAAATGTTTTATTTTGCTGTTTCTTAATGGTAATCCAGTTTATTCGCCGTTTGTTTAAGTCAAATAGTCATAATTTCAAGGATCAGATGATTGTGGTTGTATATAGTTACCATGGGCCAGTGAGCATCAGGCGCTGCACCACCAACCTGCACTGGCTGCCCTGGCCACACTGCTGCAAAGGCCGCAACACTATAGATTAGTTCAACTAGCGTATATCGCGTTTTCACTGTTTTTGATGCTCACAGCTCCTACCTTCATTTTTTCAGGAAAATGTTTTATTTTGCTGTTTCTATATGGTAATCGAGATTATTCGCCTTCTGTTTATGTGAACGAGTCATAATTTCAAGGATCAGATGATTATGGTTGTATCTCGTTTCCATGACCAGGGAGCATCAGGTGCTGCACCACCGACCCGCACTGGCTGCCCTGGCCACATTGCTGCTCAGGCCGCAACACTAAAGATTAGTTGTACTAGCGATTATCGCGTTTTCTCTGTTTCTGAAGCTTACAGCCACTACTTTCCTTTTTCGCCAAAATGTTTTATTTTGCTGTTTCTTAATGGTAATCCAGATTATTCGCCGTTTGTTTAAGTCAAATAGTCATAATTTCAAGGAGCAGATGATTGTGGTTGTATATAGTTACCATGGGCCAGTGAGCATCAGGCGCTGCACCACCAACCTGCACTGGCTGCCCTGGCCACACTGCTGCAAAGGCCGCAACACTATAGATTAGTTCAACTAGCGTATATCGCGTTTTCACTGTTTTTGATGCTTACAGCGCCTACCTTCATTTTTTCAGGAAAATGTTTTATTTTGCTGTTTCTATATGGTAATCGAGATTATTCGGCTTTTGTTTATGTGAAATAGTCATAATTTCAAGGATCAGATGATTATGGTTGTATCTCGTTACCATGACCAGGGAGCATCAGGTGCTGCACCACCGACCCGCACTGGCTGCCCTGGCCACATTGCTGCTCAGGCCGCAACATTAAAGATTAGTTGTACTAGCGATTATCGCGTTTTCTCTGTTTCTGAAGCTTACAGCCACTACTTTCCTTTTTCGCCAAAATGTTTTATTTTGCTGTTTCTTAATGGTAATCCAGTTTATTCGCCGTTTGTTTAAGTCAAATAGTCATCATTTCAAGGAGCAGATGATTGTGGTTGTATATAGTTACCATGGGCCAGGGAGCATCAGGCGCTGCACCACCAACCTGCACTGGCTGCCCTGGCCACACTGCTGCACAGGCCGCAACACTACAGATTAGTTTCAACTAACGTATATCGCGTTTTCACTGTTTTTGAAGCTTACAGCGCCTACCTTCATTTTTTCAGGAAAATGTTTTATTTTGCTGTTTCTTAATGGTAATCCAGTTTATTCGCCGTTTTGTTTAAGTCAAATAGTCATCATTTCAAGGATCAGATGATTGTGGTTGTATCTCGTTTCCATGACCAGGGAGCATCAGGTGCCGCACCACCGACCCGCACTGGCTTCCCTGGCCACACTGCTGCTTAGGCCGCAACACTACAGATTAGTTGTACTAGCGTATATCGCGTTTTCACTGTTTTTGACGCTTACAGCCACTACTTTCCTTTTTCGCCAAAATGTTTTATTTAGCTTTATCTTAAAGGTAATCCAGTTTATTCGCCGTTTGTTTAAGTCAAATAGTCATAATTTCAAGGAGCAGTTGATTGTGGTTGTATATAGTTACCATGGGCCAGGGAGCATCAGGTGCTGCACGACCAACCCGCACTGGCTGCCCTGGCCACACTGCTGCTTAGGCCGCAACACTACAGATTAGTTCAACTAGCGTATATCGCGTTTTCACTGTTTTTGACGCTTACAGCCCCTATCTTCATTTTTTCGGCAAAAATGTTTTATTTTGATGTTTCTATATGGTAATCGAGATTATTCGCCTTTTGTTTATGGAAAATAGTCATATTTTCAAGGATCAGATGATTGTGGTTGTATCTCGTTTCCATGGCCAGTGAGCATCAGGTGCTGCACCACCGACCCGCACTGGCTGCCCTGGCCACATTGCTGTTTAGGCCGCAACACTAAAGATTAGTTGTACTAGCGTTTATCGCGTTTTCTCTGTTTCTGACGCTTACAGCTACTACATTCCTTTTTCGCCAAAATGTTATATTTTGCTGTTTCTTAATGGTAATCCAGTTTATTCGCCGTTTGTTTAAGTCAAATAGTCATAATTTCAAGGAGCAGATGATTGTGGTTGTATATAGTTACCATGGGCCAGTGAGCATCAGGCGCTGCACCACCAACCTGCACTGGCTGCCCTGGCCACACTGCTGCAAAGGCCGCAACACTATAGATTAGTTCAACTAGCGTATATCGCGTTTTCACTGTTTTTGATGCTTACAGCGCCTACCTTCATTTTTTCAGGAAAATGTTTTATTTTGCTGTTTCTACATGGTAATCGAGATTATTCGCCTTTTGTTTATGTGAAATAGTTATAATTTCAAGGATCAGATGATTGTGGTTGTATCTCGTTACCATGACCAGGGAGCATCAGGTGCTGCACCACCGACCCGCACTGGCTGCCCTGGCCACATTGCTGCTCAGGCCGCAACACTAAAGATTAGTTGTACTAGCGATTATCGCGTTTTCTCTGTTTCTGAAGCTTACAGCCACTACTTTCCTTTTTCGCCAAAATGTTTTATTTTGCTGTTTCTTAATGGTAATCCAGTTTATTCGCCGTTTGTTTAAGTCAAATAGTCATAATTTCAAGGAGCAGATGATTGTGGTTGTATATAGTTACCATGGGCCAGTGAGCATCAGGCGCTGCACCACCAACCTGCACTGGCTGCCCTGGCCACACTGCTGCAAATGCCGCAACACTATAGATTAGTTCAACTAGCGTATATCGCGTTTTCACTGTTTTTGATGCTTACAGCGCCTACCTTCATTTTTTCAGGAAAATGTTTTATTTTGCTGTTTCTATATGGTAATCGAGATTATTCGCCTTTTGTTTATGTGAAATAGTCATAATTTCAAGGATCAGATGATTATGGTTGTATCTCGTTTCCATGACCAGGGAGCATCAGGTGCTGCACCACCGACCCGCACTGGCTGCCCTGGCCACATTGCTGCTCAGGCCGCAACACTAAAGATTAGTTGTACTAGCGATTATCGCGTTTTCTCTGTTTCTGAAGCTTACAGCCACTACTTTCCTTTTTCGCCAAAATGTTTTATTTTGCTGTTTCTTAATGGTAATCCAGTTTATTCGCCGTTTGTTTAAGTCAAATAGTCATAATTTCAAGGAGCAGATGATTGTGGTTGTATATAGTTACCATGGGCCAGTGAGCATCAGGCGCTGCACCACCAACCTGCACTGGCTGCCCTGGCCACACTGCTGCAAAGGCCGCAACACTATAGATTAGTTCAACTAGCGTATATCGCGTTTTCACTGTTTTTGATGCTTACAGCGCCTACCTTCATTTTTTCAGGAAAATGTTTTATTTTGCTGTTTCTATATGGTAATCGAGATTATTCGGCTTTTGTTTATGTGAAATAGTCATAATTTCAAGGATCAGATGATTATGGTTGTATCTCGTTACCATGACCAGGGAGCATCAGGTGCTGCACCACCGACCCGCACTGGCTGCCCTGGCCACATTGCTGCTCAGGCCGCAACATTAAAGATTAGTTGTACTAGCGTTTATCGCGTTTTCTCTGTTTCTGAAGCTTACAGCCACTACTTTCCTTTTTCGCCAAAATGTTTTATTTTGCTGTTTCTTAATGGTAATCCAGTTTATTCGCCGTTTGTTTAAGTCAAATAGTCATCATTTCAAGGAGCAGATGATTGTGGTTGTATATAGTTACCATGGGCCAGGGAGCATCAGGCGCTGCACCACCAACCTGCACTGGCTGCCCTGGCCACACTGCTGCACAGGCCGCAACACTACAGATTAGTTCAACTAACGTATATCGCGTTTTCACTGTTTTTGAAGCTTACAGCGCCTACCTTCATTTTTTCAGGAAAATGTTTTATTTTGATGTTTCTATATGGTAATCGAGATTATTCGCCTTTTGTTTATGTGAAATAGTCATAATTTCAAGGATCAGATGATTATGGTTGTATCTCGTTTCCATGACCAGGGGAGCATCAGGTGCTGCACCACCGACCCGCACTGGCTGCCCTGGCCACATTGCTGCTCAGGCCGCAACACTAAAGATTAGTTGTACTAGCGATTATCGCGTTTTCTCTGTTTCTGAAGCTTACAGCCACTACTTTCCTTTTTCGCCAAAATGTTTTATTTTGATGTTTCTTAATGGTAATCCAGTTTATTCGCCGTTTGTTTAAGTCAAATAGTCATAATTTCAAGGAGCAGATGATTGTGGTTGTATATAGTTACCATGGGCCAGTGAGCATCAGGCGCTGCACCACCAACCTGCACTGGCTGCCCTGGCCACACTGCTGCAAAGGCCGCAACACTATAGATTAGTTCAACTAGCGTATATCGCGTTTTCACTGTTTTTGACGCTTACAGCCCCTATCTTCATTTTTTCGGCAAAATGTTTTATTTTGATGTTTCTATATGGTAATCGAGATTATTCGCCTTTTGTTTATGGGAAAATAGTCATATTTTCAAGGATCAGATGATTGTGGTTGTATCTCGTTTCCATGGCCAGTGAGCATCAGGTGCTGCACCACCGACCCGCACTGGCTGCCCTGGCCACATTGCTGTTTAGGCCGCAACACTAAAGATTAGTTGTACTAGCGTTTATCGCGTTTTCTCTGTTTCTGACGCTTACAGCTACTACATTCCTTTTTCGCCAAAATGTTTTATTTTGCTGTTTCTTAATGGTAATCCAGTTTATTCGCCGTTTGTTTAAGTCAAATAGTCATAATTTCAAGGAGCAGATGATTGTGGTTGTATATAGTTACCATGGGCCAGTGAGCATCAGGCGCTGCACCACCAACCTGCACTGGCTGCCCTGGCCACACTGCTGCAAAGGCCGCAACACTATAGATTAGTTCAACTAGCGTATATCGCGTTTTCACTGTTTTTGATGCTTACAGCGCCTACCTTCATTTTTTCAGGAAAATGTTTTATTTTGCTGTTTCTATATGGTAATCGAGATTATTCGCCTTTTGTTTATGTGAAATAGTCATAATTTCAAGGATCAGATGATTATGGTTGTATCTCGTTTCCATGACCAGGGAGCATCAGGTGCTGCACCACCGACCCGCACTGGCTGCCCTGGCCACATTGCTGCTCAGGCCGCAACACTAAAGATTAGTTGTACTAGCGATTATCGCGTTTTCTCTGTTTCTGAAGCTTACAGCCACTACTTTCCTTTTTCGCCAAAATGTTTTATTTTGCTGTTTCTTAATGGTAATCCAGTTTATTCGCCGTTTGTTTAAGTCAAATAGTCATAATTTCAAGGAGCAGATGATTGTGGTTGTATATAGTTACCATGGGCCAGTGAGCATCAGGCGCTGCACCACCAACCTGCACTGGCTGCCCTGGCCACACTGCTGCAAAGGCGCACAACACTATAGATTAGTTCAACTAGCGTATATCGCGTTTTCACTGTTTTTGATGCTTACAGCGCCTACCTTCATTTTTTCAGGAAAATGTTTTATTTTGCTGTTTCTATATGGTAATCGAGATTATTCGGCTTTTGTTTATGTGAAATAGTCATAATTTCAAGGATCAGATGATTATGGTTGTATCTCGTTACCATGACCAGGGAGCATCAGGTGCTGCACCACCGACCCGCACTGGCTGCCCTGGCCACATTGCTGTTTAGGCCGCAACACTAAAGATTAGTTGTACTAGCGTTTATCGCGTTTTCTCTGTTTCTGACGCTTACAGCTACTACATTCCTTTTTCGCCAAAATGTTTTATTTTGCTGTTTCTTAATGGTAATCCAGTTTATTCGCCGTTTGTTTAAGTCAAATAGTCATAATTTCAAGGAGCAGATGATTGTGGTTGTATATAGTTACCATAGGCCAGTGAGCATCAGGCGCTGCACCACCAACCTGCACTGGCTGCCCTGGCCACACTGCTGCAAAGGCCGCAACACTATAGATTAGTTCAACTAGCGTATATCGCGTTTTCACTGTTTTTGATGCTTACAGCGCCTACCTTCATTTTTTCAGGAAAATGTTTTATTTTGCTGTTTCTACATGGTAATCGAGATTATTCGCCTTTTGTTTATGTGAAATAGTTATAATTTCAAGGAATCAGATGATTGTGGTTGTATCTCGTTACCATGACCAGGGAGCATCAGGTGCTGCACCACCGACCCGCACTGGCTGCCCTGGCCACATTGCTGCTCAGGCCGCAACACTAAAGATTAGTTGTACTAGCGATTATCGCGTTTTCTCTGTTTCTGAAGCTTACAGCCACTACTTTCTTTTTCGCCAAAATGTTTTATTTTGCTGTTTCTTAATGGTAATCCAGTTTATTCGCCGTTTGTTTAAGTCAAATAGTCATAATTTCAAGGAGCAGATGATTGTGGTTGTATATAGTTACCATGGGCCAGTGAGCATCAGGCGCTGCACCACCAACCTGCACTGGCTGCCCTGGCCACACTGCTGCAAATGCCGCAACACTATAGATTAGTTCAACTAGCGTATATCGCGTTTTCACTGTTTTTGATGCTTACAGCGCCTACCTTCATTTTTTCAGGAAAATGTTTTATTTTGCTGTTTCTATATGGTAATCGAGATTATTCGCCTTTTGTTTATGTGAAATAGTCATAATTTCAAGGATCAGATGATTATGGTTGTATCTCGTTTCCATGACCAGGGAGCATCAGGTGCTGCACCACCGACCCGCACTGGCTGCCCTGGCCACATTGCTGCTCAGGCCGCAACACTAAAGATTAGTTGTACTAGCGATTATCGCGTTTTCTCTGTTTCTGAAGCTTACAGCCACTACTTTCCTTTTTCGCCAAAATGTTTTATTTTGCTGTTTCTTAATGGTAATCCAGTTTATTCGCCGTTTGTTTAAGTCAAATAGTCATAATTTCAAGGAGCAGATGATTGTGGTTGTATATAGTTACCATGGGCCAGTGAGCATCAGGCGCTGCACCACCAACCTGCACTGGCTGCCCTGGCCACACTGCTGCAAAGGCCGCAACACTATAGATTAGTTCAACTAGCGTATATCGCGTTTTCACTGTTTTTGATGCTTACAGCGCCTACCTTCATTTTTTCAGGAAAATGTTTTATTTTGCTGTTTCTATATGGTAATCGAGATTATTCGGCTTTTGTTTATGTGAA
>JAOYRU010000283.1:0-76149 GCA_026315105.1 Locusta migratoria
ACCATTTTACTTAAACAAACGGCGAGTAAACTGGATTACCACATAGAAACAGCAAAATAAAACATTTTGCCGAAAAAATGAAGGTAGGCGCTGTAAGCGTCAAAAACAGTGAAATTGCGATATACGCTTTTGAACTAATCTGTAGTGTTGCGGCCTGAGCAGCAGTGTGGCCAGGGCACCCAGTGCGGCTCGGTGGTGCAGCACCTGATGCTCCCTGGCCCATGGTAAGTATATACAACCACAATCATCTGCTCCTTGAAATTATGACTATTTTACTTAATCAAATGGCGAGTAAACTGGATTACCATAAAGAAACAGCAAAATAAAACATTTTGCCGAAAAGATGAAGGTAGGCGCTGTAAGCGTCAAAAACAGTGAAATCGCGATGAACGATAGTTGAACTAATCTGTAGTGTTGCGGCCTGAGCAGCAGTGTGGCCAGGGCGGCCAGTGCGGGTCGATGGTGTAGCACCTGATGCTCCCTGGCCCATGGTAACTATATACAACCAAAATCATCTACTCCTTGAAATTATGACTATTTTACTTAAACAAACGGCGAGTAAACTGGATTACCACATAGAAACAGCAAAATAAAACATTTTGCCGAAAAAATGAAGGTAGGCGCTGTAAGCGTCAAAAACAGTGAAATCGCGATATACGCTAGTTGAACTAATCTGTAGTGTTGCGGCCTGAGCAGCAGTGTGGCCAGGGCGGCCAGTGCGGGTCGATGGTGAAGCACCTAATGCTCCCTGGCTCATGGTAACTATATACAACCACAATCATCTGCTCCTTGAAATTATGACTATTTTACTTAAACAAACGGCGAGTAAACTGGATTACCACATAGAAACAGCAAAAAAACATTTTGCCGAATAAATGAAGGTAGGCACTGTAAGCGTCAAAAACAGTGAAATCGTGATATACGCTAGTTGAACTAATCTGTAGTGTTGCGGCCTGAGCAGCAGTGTGGCCAGGGCGGCCCGTGCGGGTCGATGGTGCAGCACCTGATGCTCCCTGGCCCATGGTAACTATATACAACCACAATCATCTGCTCCTTGAAATTATGACTATTTTACTTAACCAAACGGCGAGTAAACTGGATTACCACATAGAAACAGCAAAATAAAACATTTTGCCGAAAAAATGAAGGTAGGCGCTGTAAGCGTCAAAAACAGTGAAATCGCGATATATGCTAGTAGAACTAATCTGTAGTGTTGCGGCCTGAGCAGCAGTGTGGCCAGGGCGGCCAGTGCGTGTCGATGGTGTAGCACCTGATGCTCCCTGGCCCATGGTAACTATATACAACCACAATCATCTGCTCCTTGAAATTATGACTATTTTACATGAACAAACGGCGAATAAACTGGATTACCTTAAAGAAACAGCAAAATAAAACATTTTGCCGAAAAAATGAAGGTAGGCGCTGTAAGCGTCAAAATCAGTGAAATCGCGATATACGCTAGTTGAACTAAACTGTACTGTTGCGGCCTGAGCTGCAGTGTGCCCAGGGCGGCCAGTGCGGGTCGATGGTGCAGCACCTGATGCTCCCTGGCCCATGGTAACTATATACAACCACAATCATCTTCTCCTTGAAATTATGACTATTTTATTTAAAGAAAGGTCGTGTAGACTGGATTACCACATAGAAACAGCAAAATAAAACATTCTGCCGAAAAAATGAAGGTAGGCGCTGTAAACGTCAAAAACAGTGAAATCGCGATGTACGCTACTTGAACTAATCTGTAGTGTTGCGGCCTGAGCAGCAGTGTGGCCAGGGCGGCCAGTGCGTGTCGATGGTGCAGCACCTGATGCTCCCTGGTCCATGGTAAGTATATACAACCAAAATCATCTGCTCCTTGAAATTATGACTATTTTACTTAAACAAACGGCGAGTAAACTGATTACCACATAGAAACAGCAAAATAATACATTTTTCCAAAAAATGAAGGTAGGGGCTGTGAGCGTCAAAAAAAAAAAAAAGTGAAGACGCGATATACACTAGTTGAACTAATCTGTAGTGTTGCGGCCTGAGCAGCAGTGTGGCCAGGCGGCCAGTGCGGGTCGATGGTGCAGCACCTGATGCTTCTGGCCCATGGTAACTATATACAACCACAATCATCTGCTCCTTGAAATTATGACTATTTTACTTAAACAAACGGCGAGTAAACTGGATTACCACATAGAAACAGCAAAATAAAACATTTTGCCGAAAAAATGAAGGTAGGCGCTGTAAGCGTCAAAAACAATGAAATCGCAATGTACACTAGTTGAACTAATCTGTAGTGTTGCGGCCTGAGCAGCAGTGTGGCCAGGGCGGCCAGTGCGGTTCGATGGTGCAGCACCTGATGCTCCTTGGCCCATGGTAAGTATATACAACCAAAATCATCTGCTCCTTGAAATTATGACTATTTTACTTAAACAAACGGCGAGTAAACTGGATTACCACATAGAAACAGCAAAATAAAATATTTTTCCAAAAAATGAAGGTAGGGGCTGTGAGCGTCAAAAAAAAGTGAAAACGCGATATACGCTAGTTGAACTAATCTGTAGTGTTGCGGCCTGAGCAGCAGTGTGGCCAGGCGGCCAGTGTGGGTCGATGGTGCAGCACCTGATGCTTCTGGCCCATGAAAACTATATACAACCACAATCATGTGCTCCTTGAAATTATGACTATTTTACTTAAACAAACGGCGAGTAAACTGGATTACCACATAGAAACAGCAAAATAAAACATTTTGCCGAAAAAATGAAGGTAGGCGCTGTAAGCGTCAAAAACAATGAAATCGCAATGTACGCAAGTTGAACTAATCTGTAGTGTTGCGGCCTGAGCAGCAGTGTGGCCAGGGCGGCCAGTGCGGGTCGATGGTGCAGCACCTGACGCTCCCTGGCCCATGGTAAGTATATACAACCACAATCATCTGCTCCTTGAAATTATGACTATTTTACTTAAACAAACGGCGAGTAAACTGGATTACCACATAGAAACAGCAAAATAAAACATTTCGCCGAAAAAGGAAAGTAGGGTCTGTAAGCGTCAAAAACAGTGAAAACGCGATATACGCTAGTACAACTAAACTGTAGTGTTGCGGCCTGAGCTGCAGTGTGCCCAGGGCGGCCAGTGCGGGTCGATGGTGCAGCACCTGATGCCCCCTGGCCCATGGTAACTATATACAACCACAATCATCTTCTCCTTGAAATTATGACTATTTTATTTAAAGAAAGGTCGTGTAGACTGGATTACCACATAGAAACAGCAAAATAAAACATTCTGCCGAAAAAGGAAAGTAGGGTCTGTAAGCGTCAAAAACAGTGAAAACGCGATATACGCTAGTACAACTAAACTGTAGTGTTGCGGCCTGAGCTGCAGTGTGCCCAGGGCGGCCAGTGCGGGTCGATGGTGCAGCACCTGATGCCCCCTGGCCCATGGTAACTATATACAACCACAATCATCTTCTCCTTGAAATTATGACTATTTTATTTAAAGAAAGGTCGTGTAGACTGGATTACCACATAGAAACAGCAAAATAAAACATTCTGCCGAAAAAATAAAGGTAGGCGCTGTAAACGTCAAAAACAGTGAAATCGCGATGTACGCTAGTTGAACTAATCTGTAGTGTTGCGGCCTGAGCAGCAGTGTGGCCAGGGCGGCCAGTGCGTGTCGATGGTGCAGCACCTGATGCTCCCTGGTCCATGGTAAGTATATACAACCAAAATCATCTGCTCCTTGAAATTATGACTATTTTACTTAAACAAACGGCGTGTAAACTGATTACCACATAGAAACAGCAAAATAAAACATTTTTCCAAAAAATGAAGGTAGGGGCTGTGAGCGTCAAAAAAAAAAAAAAGTGAAAACGCGATATACGCTAGTTGAACTAATCTGTAGTGTTGCGGCCTGAGCAGCAGTGTGGCCAGGCGGCCAGTGCGGGTCGATGGTGCAGCACCTGATGCTTCTGGCCCATGGTAACTATATACAACCACAATCATCTGCTCCTTGAAATTATGACTATTTTACTTAAACAAACGGCGAGTAAACTGGATTACCGCATAGAAACAGCAAAATAAAACATTTTGCCGAAAAAATGAAGGTAGGCGCTGTAAGCGTCAAAAACAATGAAATCGCAATGTACGCTAGTTGAACTAATCTGTAGTGTTGCGGCCTGAGCAGCAGTGTGGCCAGGGCGGCCAGTGCGGTTCGATGGTGCAGCACCTGATGCTCCCTGGCCCATGGTAAGTATATACAACCAAAATCATCTGCTCCTTGAAATTATGACTATTTTACTTAAACAAACGGCGAGTAAACTGGATTACCACATAGAAACAGCAAAATAAAATATTTTTCCAAAAAATGAAGGTAGGGGCTGTGAGCGTCAAAAGAAAGTGAAAACGCGATATACGCTAGTTGAACTAATCTGTAGTGTTGCGGCCTGAGCAGCAGTGTGGCCAGGCGGCCAGTGTGGGTCGATGGTGCAGCACCAGATGCTTCTGGCCCATGGTAACTATATACAACCACAATCATGTGCTCCTTGAAATTATGACTATTTTACTTAAACAAACGGCGAGGGAACTGGATTACCACATAGAAACAGCAAAATAAAACATTTTGCCGAAAAAGGAAAGTAGGGTCTGTAAGCGTCAAAAACAATGAAATCGCAATGTACGCTAGTTGAACTAATCTGTAGTGTTGCGGCCTGAGCAGCAGTGTGGCCAGGGCGGCCAGTGCGGGTCGATGGTGCAGCACCTGACGCTCCCTGGCCCATGGTAACTATATACAACCACAATCATCTGCTCCTTGAAATTATGACTATTTTACTTAAACAACGGCGAGTAAACTGGATTACCACATAGAAACAGCAAAATAAAACATTTTGCCGAAAAAGGAAAGTAGGGTCTGTAAGCGTCAAAAACAGTGAAAACGCGATATACGCTAGTACAACTAATCTGTAGTGTTGCGGCCTGAGCAGCAGCGTGGCCAGGGCGGCCAGTGCGTGTCGATGGTGCAGCACCTGATGCTCCCTGGTCCATGGTAGGTATATACAACCAAAATCATCTGCTCCTTGAAATTATGACTATTTTACTTAAACAAACGGCGAGTAAACTGGATTACCATATAGAAACAGCAAAATAAAACATTTTGCCGGAAAAATGAAGGTAGGCGCTGTAAGCGTCAAAAACAATGAAATCGCAATGTACGCTAGTTGAAATAATCTGTAGTGTTGCGGCCTGAGCAGCAGTGTGGCCAGGGCGGCCAGTGCGGGTCGATGGTGTAGCACCTGATGCTCCCTGGCCCATGGTAAGTATATACAACCACAATCATCTGCTCCTTGAAATTATGACTATTTTACTTAAACAAACGGAGAGTAAACTGGATTACCACATAGAAACAGCAAAATAAAACATTTTGCCGAAAAAGGAAAGTAGGGTCTGTAAGCGTCAAAAACAGTAAAAACGCGATATACGCTAGTACAACTATACTGTAGTGTTGCGGCCTGAGCTGCAGTGTGGCCAGGGCGGCCAGTTCGGGTCGATGGTGCAGCACCTAACTCCCTGGCGCATGGTAACTATATACAACCACAATCATCTGCTCCTTGAAATTATGACTATTTTACTTAAACAAACGGCGAGTAAACTGGATTACCACATAGAATCAGCAAAATAAAACATTTTGCCGAAAAAATGAAGGTAGGCGCTGTAAGCGTCAAAAACAGTGTAATCGCGATATACGCTAGTTGAACTAATCTGTAGTGTTGCGGCCTGAGCAGCAGTGTGGCCATTTCGGCCAGTGCAGGTCGATGGTGAAGCACCTAATGCTCCCTGGCTCATGGTAACTATATACAACCACAATCATCTGCTCCTTGAAATTATGACCATTTTAATTAAACAAACGACGAGTAAACTGGAATACCACATAGAAACAACAAAATAAAACATTTGACGAAAAAATGAAGGTAGGCGCTGTGAGCGTCAAAAACAGTGAAATCGCGATATACGCTAGTTGAACTAAACTGTAGTGTTGCGGCCTGAGCAGCAGTGTGGCCAGGTCGGCCAGTGCGGGTCGATGGTGAAGCACCTAATGCTCCCTGGCTCATGGTAACTATATACAACCACAATCATCTGCTCCTTGAAATTATGACTATTTTACTTAAACAAACGGCGAGTAAACTGGATTACCACATAGAAACAGCAAAATAAAACATTTTGCCGAAAAAATGAAGGTAGGCGCTGTAAGCGTCAAAAACAGTGAAATCGCGATATACGCTAGTTGAACTAATCTGTAGTGTTGCGGCCTGAGCAGCAGTGTGGCAG
The DNA here is from genome assembly GCA_026315105.1 of Locusta migratoria. NCBI lineage: Eukaryota > Metazoa > Arthropoda > Insecta > Orthoptera > Acrididae > Locusta > Locusta migratoria. Next base: position 6,306 of record JAOYRU010000283.1, read on the forward strand.
GTCGGCCAGTGCGGGTCGATGGTGAAGCACCTAATGCTCCCTGGCTCATGGTAACTATATAAAACCACAATCATCTGCACCTTGAAATTATGACTATTTTACTTAAACAAACGACGAGTAAACTGGAATACCACATAGAAACAACAAAATAAAACATTTGCCGAAAAAATGAAGGTAGGCGCTGTAAGCGTCAAAAACAGTGAAATCGCGATATACGCTAGTTGAACTAAACTGTGGTGTTGCGGCCTGAGCAGCAGTGTGGCCAGGGCGGCCAGTGCAGGTCGATGGTGCAGCACCTGATGCTCCCTGGCCCATGGTAACTATATACAACCACAATCATCTGCTCCTTGAAATTATGACTATTTTACTTAAACAAACGGCGAGTAAACTGGATTACCACATAGAAACAGCAAAATAAAACATTTTGCCGAATAAATGAAACTAGGCACTGTAAGCGTCAAAAACAGTGAAATCGCGATATACGCTAGTTGAACTAATCTGTAGTGTTGCGGCCTGAGCAGCAGTGTGGCCAGGGCGGCCCGTGCGGGTCGATGGTGCAGCACCTGCTGCTCCCTGGCCCATGGTAACTATATACAACCACAATCATTTGCTCCTTGAAATTATGACTATTTTACTTAAACAAACGGCGAGTAAACTGGATTACCACATAGGAACAGCAAAATAAAACATTTTGCCGAAAAAATGTAGGTAGGCGCTGTAAGCGTCAAAAACAGTGAAATCGCGATATATGCTAGTAGAACTAATCTCTAGTGTTGCGGCCTGAGCAGCAGTGTGGCCAGGGCGGCCAGTGCGGGTCGATGGTGCAGCACCTGATGCTCCCTGGCCCATGGTAACTATATACAACCACAATCATCTGCTCCTTGAAATTATGACTATTTTACATGAACAAGCGGCGAATAAACTGGATTACCTTAAAGAAACAGCAAAATAAAACATTTTGCCGAAAAAATGAAGGTAGGCGCTGTAAGCGTCAAAATCAGTGAAATCGCGATATACGCTAGTTGAACTAATCTGTAGTGTTGCGGCCTGAGCAGCAGTGTGGCCAGGGCGGCCAGTGCGGGTCGATGGTGCAGCAATTAACTCCCTAGCCCATGGTAACTATATACAACGACAATCATCTGCTCCTTGAAATTATGACTATTTTACTTAAACAAACGGCGAGTAAACTGTATTACCACATAGAAACAGCAAAATAAAACATTTTGCCTAAAAAATGAAGGTAGGCGCTGTAAGCGTCAAAAACAGTGAAATCGCGATATACGCTAGTTGAACTAATCTGTAGTGTTGCGGCCTGAGCAGCAGTGTGGCCAGGGCGGCCAGTACGGGTCGATAGTGCAGCACCTGATGCTCCCTGGCCAATTGTAACTAAATACAACCACAATCATCTGCTCCTTGAAATTATGACTATTTTACTTAAACAAACGGCGAGTAAACTGGAATACCACATAGAAACAACAAAATAAAACATTTTGCCGAAAAAATGAAGGTAGGCGCTGTAAGCGTCAAAATCAGTGAAATCGCGATATACGCTTGTTGAACTAAACTATAGTGTTGCGGCCTGAGCAGCAGTGTGGACAGGGCGGCCAGTGCGGGTCGATAGTGCAGCACCTGATGCTCCCTGGCCCATGGTAACTATATACAACCACAATCATCTGCTCCTTGAAATTATGACTATTTTACTTAAACAAACGGCGAGTAAACTGGAATACCACATAGAAACAACAAAATAAAACATTTTGCCGAAAAAATGAAGGTAGGCGCTGTAAGCGTCAAAAACAGTGAAATCGCGATATACGCTAGTTGAACTAAACTGTAGTGTTGCGGCCTTAGCAGCAGTGTGGCCAGGGCGGCCAGTGCGGGTCGATAGTGCAGCACCTGATGCTCCCTGGCCCATGGTAACTATATACAACCACAATCATCTGCTCCTTGAAATTATGACTATTTTACTTAAACAAACGGCGAGTAAACTGGATTACCACATAGAAACAGCAAAATAAAACATTTTGACGAAAAAATGAAGGTAGCCGCTGTAAGCGTCAAAATCAGTGAAATCGCGATATACGCTAGTAGAACTAACCTGTACTGTTGCGGCCTGAGCAGCAGTGTGGCCAGGGCGGCCAGTGCAGGTCGATGGTGCAGCACCTGATGCTCCCTGGCCCATGGTAACTATATACAACCACAATCATCTGCTCCTTGAAATTATGACTATTTTACTTAAACAAACGGCGAGTAAACTGGAATACCACATAGAAACAACAAAATAAAACATTTTGCCGAAAACATGAAGGTAGGCGCTGTAAGCGTCAAAAACAGTGAAATCGCGATATACGCTAGTAGAACTAATCTGTAGTGTTGCGGCCTGAGCAGCAGTGTGGCCTGGGCGGCCAGTGCGGGTCGATGGTGCAGCACCTGATGCTCCCTGGCCCATGGTAACTATATACAACCACAATCATCTGCTCCTTGAAATCATGACTATTTTACTTAAACAAACGGCGAGTAAACTGGAATACCTCATAGAAACAACAAAATAAAACATTTTGCCGAAAAAATGAAGGTAGGCGCTGTAAGCGTCAAAAACAGTGAAATCGCGATATACGCTAGTAGAACTAATCTGTAGTGTTGCGGCCTGAGCAGCAGTGTGGCCAGGGCGGCCAGTGCGGGTCGATGGTGCAGCACCTGATGCTCCCTGGCCCATGGTAACAATATACAACCACAATCATCTGCTCCTTGAAATTATGACTATTTTACTTAAACAAACGGCGAGTAAACTGGAATACCACATAGAAACAACAAAATCGCGATATACGCTAGTTGAACTAAACTGTGGTGTTGCGGCCTGAGCAGCAGTGTGGCCAGGGCGGCCAGTGCGGGTCGATAGTGCAGCACCTGATGCTCCCTGGCCCATGGTAACTATATACAACCACAATCATCTGCTCCTTGAAATTATGACTATTTTACTTAAACAAACGGCGAGTAAACTGGAATACCACATAGAAACAACAAAATAAAACATTTTGCCGAAAAAATGAAGGTAGGCGCTGTAAGCGTCAAAAACAGTGAAATCGCGATATACGCTAGTTGACCTAAACTGTGGTGTTGCGGCCTGAGCAGCAGTTTGGCCAGGGCGGCCAGTGCGGGTCGATAGTGCAGCACCTGATGCTCCCTGGCCCATGGTAACTATATACAACCACAATCATCTGCTCCTTGAAATTATGACTATTTTACTTAAACAAACGGCGAGTAAACTGGAATACCACATAGAAACAACAAAATAAAACATTTTGCCGAAAAAATGAAGGTAGGCGCTGTAAGCGTCAAAAACAGTGAAATCGCGATATACGCTAGTTGAACTAAACTGTAGTGTTGCGGCTGTAGTGTTGCGGCCTGAGCAGCAGTGTGACCAGGGCGGCCAGTGCGGGTCGATAGTGCAGCACCTGATGCTCCCTGGCCCATGGTAACTATATACAACCACAATCATCTGCTCCTTGAAATTATGACTATTTTACTTAAACAAACGGCGAGTAAACTGGAATACCACATAGAAACAACAAAATAAAACATTTTGCCGAAAAAAATGAAGGTAGGCGCTGTAAGCGTCAAAAACAGTGAAATCGCGATATACGCTAGTTGAACTAAACTGTGGTGTTGCGGCCTGAGCAGCATTGTGGCCAGGGCGGCCAGTGCGGGTCGATAGTGCAGCACCTGATGCTCCCTGGCCCATGGTAACTATATACAGCCACAATCATCTGCTCCTTGAAATTATGACTATTTTACTTAAACAAACGGCGAGTAAACTGGAATACCACATAGAAACAACAAAATAAAACATTTTGCCGAAAAAATGAAGGTAGGCGCTGTAAGCGTCAAAAACAGTGAAATCGCGATATACGCTAGTTGAACTAAACTGTGGTGTTGCGGCCTGAGCAGCATTGTGGCCAGGGCGGCCAGTGCGGGTCGATAGCGCAGCACCTGATGCTCCCTGGCCCATGGTAACTATATACAACCACAATCATCTGCTCCTTGAAATTATGACTATTTTACTTAAACAAACGGCGAGTAAACTGGAATACCACATAGAAACAACAAAATAAAACATTTTGCCGAAAAAAATGAAGGTAGGCGCTGTAAGCGTCAAAAACAGTGAAATCGCGATATACGCTAGTTGAACTAAACTGTGGTGTTGCGGCCTGAGCAGCATTGTGGCCAGGGCGGCCAGTGCGGGTCGATAGTGCAGCACCTGATGCTCCCTGGCCCATGGTAACTACATACAACCATAATCATCTGCTCCTTGAAATTATGACTATTTTACTTAAACAAACGGCGAGTAAACTGGAATACCACATAGAAACAACAAAATAAAACATTTTACCGAAAAAATGAAGGTAGGCGCTGTAAGCGTCAAAAACAGTGAAATCGCGATATACGCTAGTTGACCTAAACTGTGGTGTTGCGGCCTGAGCAGCAGTTTGGCCAGGGCGGCCAGTGCGGGTCGATAGTGCAGCACCTGATGCTCCCTGGCCCATGGTAACTATATACAACCACGATCATCTGCTCCTTGAAATTATGACTATTTTACTTAAACAAACGGCGAGTAAACTGGAATACCACATAGAAACAACAAAATAAAACATTTTGCCGAAAAAATGAAGGTAGGCGCTGTAAGCGTCAAAAACAGTGAAATCGCGATATACGCTAGTTGAACTAAACTGTGGTGTTGCGGCCTGAGCAGCAGTGTGGCCAGGGCGGCCAATGCGGGTCGATAGTGCAGCACCTGATTCTCCCTGGCCCATGGTAACTATATACAACCACATTCATCATCTGCTCCTTGAAATTATGACTATTTTACTTAAACAAACGGCGAGTAAACTGGAATACCACATAGAAACAACAAAATAAAACATTTTGCCGAAAAAATGAAGGTAGGCGCTGTAAGCGTCAAAAACAGTGAAATCGCGATATACGATAGTTGAACTAAACTGTGGTGTTGCGGCCTGAGCAGCAGTGTGGCCAGGGCGGCCAGTGCGGGTCGATAGTGCAGCACCTGATGCTCCCTGGCCCATGGTAACTATATACAACCACAATCATCTGCTCCTTGAAATTTTGACTATTTTACTTGAACATCCGGAGAGTAAACTGGAATACCACATAGAAAACAACAAAATAAAACATTTTGCCGAAAAAATGAAGGTAGGCGCTGTAAGCGTCAAAAACAGTGAAATCGCGATATACGCTAGTTGAACTAAACTGTGGTGTTGCGGCCTGAGCAGCAGTGTGGCCAGGGCGGCCAGTGCGGGTCGATAGTGCAGCACCTGATGCTCCCTGGCCCATGGTAACTATATACAACCACAATCATCTGCTCCTTGAAATTATGACTATTTTACTTGAACATCCGGAGAGTAAACTGGAATACCACATAGAAACAACAAAATAAAACATTTTGCCGAAAAAATGAAGGTAGGGCGCTGTAAGCGTCAAAAACAGTGAAATCGCGATATACGCTAGTTGAACTAAACTGTGGTGTTGCGGCCTGAGCAGCAGTGTGGCCAGGGCGGCCAGTGCGGGTCGATAGTGCAGCACCTGATTCTCCCTGGCCCATGGTAACTATATACAACCACATTCATCATCTGCTCCTTGAAATTATGACTATTTTACTTAAACAAACGGCGAGTAAACTGGAATACCACATAGAAACTACAAAATAAAACATTTTGCCGAAAAAATGAAGGTAGGCGCTGTAAGCGTCAAAAACAGTGAAATCGCGATATACGCTAGTTGAACTAAACTGTGGTGTTGCGGCCTGAGCAGCAGTGTGGCCAGGGCGGCCAGTGCGGGTCGATAGTGCAGCACCTGATGCTCCCTGGCCCATGGTAACTATATACAACCACAATCATCTGCTCCTTGAAATTTTGACTATGTTACTTGAACATCCGGAGAGTAAACTGGAATACCACATAGAAACAACAAAATAAAACATTTTGCCGAAAAATGAAGGTAGGCGCTGTAAGCGTCAAAAACAGTGAAATCGCGATATACGCTAGTTGACCTAAACTGTGGTGTTGCGGCCTGAGCAGCAGTTTGGCCAGGGCGGCCAGTGCGGGTCGATAGTGCAGCACCTGATGCTCCCTGGCCCATGGTAACTATATACAACCACAATCATCTGCTCCTTGAAATTATGACTATTTTACTTGAACATCCGGAGAGTAAACTGGAATACCACATAGAAACAACAAAATAAAACATTTTGCCGAAAAAATGAAGGTAGGCGCTGTAAGCGTCAAAAACAGTGAAATCGCGATATACGCTAGTTGAACTAAACTGTGGTGTTGCGGCCTGAGCAGCAGTGTGGCCAGGGCGGCCAGTGCGGGTCGATAGTGCAGCACCTGATTCTCCCTGGCCCATGGTAACTATATACAACCACATTCATCATCTGCTCCTTGAAATTATGACTATTTTACTTAAACAAACGGCGAGTAAACTGGAATACCACATAGAAACTACAAAATAAAACATTTTGCCGAAAAAATGAAGGTAGGCGCTGTAAGCGTCAAAAACAGTGAAATCGCGATATACGATAGTTGAACTAAACTGTGGTGTTGCGGCCTGAGCAGCAGTGTGGCCAGGGCGGCCAGTGCGGGTCGATAGTGCAGCACCTGATGCTCCCTGGCCCATGGTAACTATATACAACCACAATCATCTGCTCCTTGAAATTATGACTATTTTACTTAAACAAACGGCGAGTAAACTGGAATACCACATAGAAACAACAAAATAAAACATTTTGCCGAAAAAATGAAGGTAGGCGCTGTAAGCGTCAAAAACAGTGAAATCGCGATATACGCTAGTTGAACTAAACTGTAGTGTTGCGGCTGTAGTGTTGCGGCCTGAGCAGCAGTGTGACCAGGGCGGCCAGTGCGGGTCGATAGTGCAGCACCTGATGCTCCCTGGCCCATGGTAACTATATACAACCACAATCATCTGCTCCTTGAAATTATGACTATTTTACTTAAACAAACGGCGAGTAAACTGGAATACCACATAGAAACAACAAAATAAAACATTTTGCCGAAAAAATGAAGGTAGGCGCTGTAAGCGTCAAAAACAGTGAAATCGCGATATACGCTAGTTGAACTAAACTGTAGTGTTGCGGCTGTAGTGTTGCGGCCTGAGCAGCAGTGTGACCAGGGCGGCCAGTGCGGGTCGATAGAGCAGCACATGATGCTCCCTGGCCCATGGTAACTATATACAACCACAATCATCTGCTCCTTGAAATTATGACTATTTTACTTAAACAAACGGCGAGTAAACTGGAATACCACATAGAAACAACAAAATAAAACATTTTGCCGAAAAAAATGAAGGTAGGCGCTGTAAGCGTCAAAAACAGTGAAATCGCGATATACGCTAGTTGAACTAAACTGTGGTGTTGCGGCCTGAGCAGCATTGTGGCCAGGGCGGCCAGTGCGGGTCGATAGTGCAGCACCTGATGCTCCCTGGCCCATGGTAACTATATACAGCCACAATCATCTGCTCCTTGAAATTATGACTATTTTACTTAAACAAACGGCGAGTAAACTGGAATACCACATAGAAACAACAAAATAAAACATTTTGCCGAAAAAATGAAGGTAGGCGCTGTAAGCGTCAGAAACAGTGAAATCGCGATATACGCTAGTTGAACTAAACTGTGGTGTTGCGGCCTGAGCAGCATTGTGGCCAGGGCGGCCAGTGCGGGTCGATAGTGCAGCACCTGATGCTCCCTGGCCCATGGTAACTATATACAACCACAATCATCTGCTCCTTGAAATTATGACTATTTTACTTAAACAAACGGCGAGTAAACTGGAATACCACATAGAAACAACAAAATAAAACATTTTACCGAAAAAATGAAGGTAGGCGCTGTAAGCGTCAAAAACAGTGAAATCGCGATATACGCTAGTTGACCTAAACTGTGGTGTTGCGGCCTGAGCAGCAGTTTGGCCAGGGCGGCCAGTGCGGGTCGATAGTGCAGCACCTGATGCTCCCTGGCCCATGGTAACTATATACAACCACAATCATCTGCTCCTTGAAATTATGACTAATTTACTTAAACAAACGGCGAGTAAACTGGAATACCACATAGAAACAACAAAATAAAACATTTTGCCGAAAAAAATGAAGGTAGGCGCTGTAAGCGTCAAAAACAGTGAAATCGCGATATACGCTAGTTGAACTAAACTGTGGTGTTGCGGCCTGAGCAGCATTGTGGCCAGGGCGGCCAGTGCGGGTCGATAGTGCAGCACCTGATGCTCCCTGGCCCATGGTAACTACATACAACCACAATCATCTGCTCCTTGAAATTATGACTATTTTACTTAAACAAACGGCGAGTAAACTGGAATACCACATAGAAACAACAAAATAAAACATTTTACCGAAAAAATGAAGGTAGGCGCTGTAAGCGTCAAAAACAGTGAAATCGCGATATACGCTAGTTGACCTAAACTGTGGTGTTGCGGCCTGAGCAGCAGTTTGGCCAGGGCGGCCAGTGCGGGTCGATAGTGCAGCACCTGATGCTCCCTGGCCCATGGTAACTATATACAACCACAATCATCTGCTCCTTGAAATTATGACTATTTTACTTAAACAAACGGCGAGTAAACTGGAATACCACATAGAAACAACAAAATAAAACATTTTGCCGAAAAAATGAAGGTAGGCGCTGTAAGCGTCAAAAACAGTGAAATCGCGATATACGCTAGTTGAACTAAACTGTAGTGTTGCGGCTGTAGTGTTGCGGCCTGAGCAGCAGTGTGGCCAGGGCGGCCAGTGCGGGTCGATAGTGCAGCACCTGATGCTCCCTGGCCCATGGTAACTATATACAACCACAATCATCTGCTCCTTGAAATTATGACTAATTTACTTAAACAAACGGCGAGTAAACTGGAATACCACATAGAAACAACAAAATAAAACATTTTGCCGAAAAAAATGAAGGTAGGGCGCTGTAAGCGTCAAAAACAGTGAAATCGCGATATACGCTAGTTGAACTAAACTGTGGTGTTGCGGCCTGAGCAGCATTGTGGCCAGGGCGGCCAGTGCGGGTCGATAGTGCAGCACCTGATGCTCCCTGGCCCATGGTAACTACATACAACCACAATCATCTGCTCCTTGAAATTATGACTATTTTACTTAAACAAACGGCGAGTAAACTGGAATACCACATAGAAACAACAAAATAAAACATTTTACCGAAAAAATGAAGGTAGGGCGCTGTAAGCGTCAAAAACAGTGAAATCGCGATATACGCTAGTTGACCTAAACTGTGGTGTTGCGGCCTGAGCAGCAGTTTGGCCAGGGCGGCCAGTGCGGGTCGATAGTGCAGCACCTGATGCTCCCTGGCCCATGGTAACTATATACAACCACAATCATCTGCTCCTTGAAATTATGACTATTTTACTTAAACAAACGGCGAGTAAACTGGAATACCACATAGAAACAACAAAATAAAACATTTTGCCGAAAAAATGAAGGTAGGGCGCTGTAAGCGTCAAAAACAGTGAAATCGCGATATACGCTAGTTGAACTAAACTGTGGTGTTGCGGCCTGAGCAGCAGTGTGGCCAGGGCGGCCAGTGCGGGTCGATAGTGCAGCACCTGATGCTCCCTGGCCCATGGTAACTATATACAACCACAATCATCTGCTCCTTGAAATTATGACTATTTTACTTGAACATCCGGAGAGTAAACTGGAATACCACATAGAAACAACAAAATAAAACATTTTGCCGAAAAAATGAAGGTAGGCGCTGTAAGCGTCAAAAACAGTGAAATCGCGATATACGCTAGTTGAACTAAACTGTGGTGTTGCGGCCTGAGCAGCAGTGTGGCCAGGGCGGCCAGTGCGGGTCGATAGTGCAGCACCTGATTCTCCCTGGCCCATGGTAACTATATACAACCACATTCATCATCTGCTCCTTGAAATTATGACTATTTTACTTAAACAAACGGCGAGTAAACTGGAATACCACATAGAAACTACAAAATAAAACATTTTGCCGAAAAAATGAAGGTAGGCCGCTGTAAGCGTCAAAAACAGTGAAATCGCGATATACGATAGTTGAACTAAACTGTGGTGTTGCGGCCTGAGCAGCAGTGTGGCCAGGGCGGCCAGTGCGGGTCGATAGTGCAGCACCTGATGCTCCCTGGCCCATGGTAACTATATACAACCACAATCATCTGCTCCTTGAAATTTTGACTATTTTACTTAAACAAACGGCGAGTAAACTGGAATACCACATAGAAACAACAAAATAAAACATTTTGCCGAAAAAATGAAGGTAGGCGCTGTAAGCGTCAAAAACAGTGAAATCGCGATATACGCTAGTTGAACTAAACTGTGGTGTTGCGGCCTGAGCAGCAGTGTGGCCAGGGCGGCCAGTGCGGGTCGATAGTGCAGCACCTGATGCTCCCTGGCCCATGGTAACTATATACAACCACAATCATCTGCTCCTTGAAATTTTGACTATTTTACTTAAACAAACGGCGAGTAAACTGGAATACCACATAGAAACAACAAAATAAAACATTTTGCCGAAAAAATGAAGGTAGGCGCTGTAAGCGTCAAAAACAGTGAAATCGCGATATACGCTAGTTGAACTAAACTGTGGTGTTGCGGCCTGAGCAGCAGTGTGGCCAGGGCGGCCAGTGCGGGTCGATAGTGCAGCACCTGATGCTCCCCTGGCCCATGGTAACTATATACAACCACAATCATCTGCTCCTTGAAATTATGACTATTTTACTTAAACAAACGGCGAGTAAACTGGAATACCACATAGAAACAACAAAATAAAACATTTTGCCGAAAAAATGAAGGTAGGCGCTGTAAGCGTCAAAAACAGTGAAATCACGATATACGCTAGTTGAACTAAACTGCGGTGTTGCGGCCTGAGCAGCAGTGTGGCCAGGGGCGGCCAGTGCGGGTCGATAGTGCAGCACCTGATGCTCCCTGGCCCATGGTAACTATATACAACCACAATCTTCTGCTCCTTGAAATTATGACTATTTTACTTAAACAAACGGCGAGTAAACTGGAATACCACATAGAAACAACAAAATAAAACATTTTGCCGAAAAAATGAAGGTAGGCGCTGTAAGCGTCAAAAACAGTGAAATCGCGATATACGCTAGTTGAACTAAACTGTGGTGTTGCGGCCTGAGCAGCAGTGTGGCCAGGGCGGCCAGTGCGGGTCGATAGTGCAGCACCTGATGCTCCCTGGCCCATGGTAACTATATACAACCACAATCATCTGCTCCTTGAAATTATGACTATTTTACTTAAACAAACGGCGAGTAAACTGGAATACCACATAGAAACAACAAAATAAAACATTTTGCCGAAAAAATGAAGGTAGGCGCTGTAAGCGTCAAAAACAGTGAAATCGCGATATACGCTAGTTGAACTAAACTGTGGTGTTGCGGCCTGAGCAGCAGTGTGGCCAGGGCGGCCAGTGCGGGTCGATAGTGCAGCACCTGATGCTCCCTGGCCCATGGTAACTATATACAACCACAATCATCTGCTCCTTGAAATTATGACTATTTTACTTAAACATACGGCGAGTAAACTGGAATACCACATAGAAACAACAAAATAAAACATTTTGCCGAAAAAATGAAGGTAGGCGCTGTAAGCGTCAAAAACAGTAAAATCGCGATATACGCTAGTTGAACTAAACTGTGGTGTTGCGGCCTGAGCAGCAGTGTGGCCAGGGCGGCCAGTGCGGGTCGATAGTGCAGCACCTGATGCTCCCTGGCCCATGGTAACTATATACAACCACAATCATCTGCTCCTTTGAAATTTTGACTATTTTACTTAAACAAACGGCGAGTAAACTGGAATACCACATAGAAACAACAAAATAAAACATTTTGCCGAAAAAATGAAGGTAGGCGCTGTAAGCGTCAAAAACAGTGAAATCGCGATATACGATAGTTGAACTAAACTGTGGTGTTGCGGCCTGAGCAGCAGTGTGGCCAGGGCGGCCAGTGCGGGTCGATAGTGCAGCACCTGATGCTCCCTGGCCCATGGTAACTATATACAACCACAATCATCTGCTCCTTGAAATTATGACTATTTTACTTAAACAAACGGCGAGTAAACTGGAATACCACATAGAAACAACAAAATAAAACATTTTGCCGAAAAAATGAAGGTAGGCGCTGTAAGCGTCAAAAACAGTGAAATCGCGATATACGCTAGTTGAACTAAACTGTGATGTTGCGGCCTGAGCAGCAGTGTGGCCACGGCGGCCAGTGCAGGTCGATGGTGCAGCACCTGATGCTCCCTGGCCCATGGTAACTATATACAACCACAATCATCTGCTCCTTGAAATTATGACTATTTTACTTAAACAAACGGCGAGTAAACTGGAAATACCACATAGAAACAACAAAATAAAACATTTTGCCGAAAAAATGAAGGTAGGCGCTGTAAGCGTCAAAAACAGTGAAATCGCGATATACGCTAGTTGAACTAAACTGTGGTGTTGCGGCCTGAGCAGCAGTGTGGCCAGGGCGGCCAGTGCGGGTCGATAGTGCAGCACCTGGTGCTCCCGGGCCCATGGTAACTATATACAACCACAATCATCTGCTCCTTGAAATTATGACTATTTTACTTAAACAAACGGCGAGTAAACTGGAATACCACATAGAAACAACAAAATAAAACATTTTGCCGAAAAAATGAAGGTAGGCGCTGTAAGCGTCAAAAACAGTGAAATCGCGATATACGCTAGTTGAACTAAACTGTAGTGTTGCGGCCTGAGCAGCAGTGTGGCCAGGGCGGCCAGTGCGGGTCGATAGTGCAGCACCTGATGCTCCCTGGCCCATGGTAACTATATACAACCACAATCATCTGCTCCTTGAAATTATGACTATTTTACTTAAACAAACGGCGAGTAAACTGGAATACCACATAGAAACAACAAAATAAAACATTTTGCCGAAAAAATGAAGGTAGGCGCTGTAAGCGTCAAAAACAGTGAAATCGCGATATACGATAGTTGAACTAAACTGTAGTGTTGCGGCCTGAGCAGCAGTGTGGCCAGGGCGGCCAGTGCGGATCGATAGTGCAGCACCTGATGCTCCCTGGCCCATGGTAACTATATACAACCACAATCATCTGCTCCTTGAAATTATGACTATTTTACTTAAACAAACGGCGAGTAAACTGGAATACCACATAGAAACAACAAAATAAAACATTTTGCCGAAAAAATGAAGGTAGGCGCTGTAAGCGTCAAAAACAGTGAAATCGCGATATACGCTAGTTGAACTAAACTGTAGTGTTGCGGCCTGAGCAGCAGTGTGGCCAGGGCGGCCAGTGCGGGTCGATAGTGCAGCACCTGATGCTCCCTGGCCCATGGTAACTATATACAACCACAATCATCTGCTCCTTGAAATTATGACTATTTTACTTAAACAAACGGCGAGTAAACTGGAATACCACATAGAAACAACAAAATAAAACAGTTTGCCGAAAAAATGAAGGTAGGCGCTGTAAGCGTCAAAAACAGTAAAATCGCGATATACGCTAGTTGAACTAAACTGTGGTGTTGCGGCCTGAGCAGCAGTGTGGCCAGGGCGGCCAGTGCGGGTCGATAGTGCAGCACCTGATGCTCCCTGGCCCATGGTAACTATATACAACCACAATCATCTGCTCCTTTGAAATTATGACTATTTTACTTAAACAAACGGCGAGTAAACTGGAATACCACATAGAAACAACAAAATAAAACATTTTGCCGAAAAAATGAAGGTAGGCGCTGTAAGCGTCAAAAACAGTGAAATCGCGATATACGCTAGTTGAACTAAACTGTGGTGTTGCGGCCTGAGCAGCAGTGTGGCCAGGGCGGCCAGTGCGGGTCGATAGTGCAGCACCTGATGCTCCCTGGCCCATGGTAACTATATACAACCACAATCATCTGCTCCTTGAAATTATGACTATTTTACTTAAACAAACGGCGAGTAAACTGGAATACCACATAGAAACAACAAAATAAAACATTTTGCCGAAAAAATGAAGGTAGGCGCTGTAAGCGTCAAAAACAGTGCAATCGCGATATACGCTAGTTGAACTAAACTGTGATGTTGCGGCCTGAGCAGCAGTGTGGCCAGGGCGGCCAGTGCAGGTCGATGGTGCAGCACCTGATGCTCCCTGGCCCATGGTAACTATATACAACCACCATCATCTGCTCCTTGAAATTATGACTATTTTACTTAAACAAACGGCGAGTAAACTGGAATACCACATAGAAACAACAAAATAAAACATTTTGCCGAAAAAATGAAGGGGGGCGCTGTAAGCGTCAAAAACAGTGAAATCGCGATATACGCTAGTTGAACTAAACTGTGGTGTTGCGGCCTGAGCAGCAGTGTGGCCAGGGCGGCCAGTGCGGGTCGATAGTGCAGCACCTGATGCTCCCGGGCCCATGGTAACTATATACAACCACAATCATCTGCTCCTTGAAATTATGACTATTTTACTTAAACAAACGGCGAGTAAACTGGAATACCACATAGAAATAACAAAATAAAACATTTTGCCGAAAAAATGAAGGTAGGCGCTGTAAGCGTCAAAAACAGTGAAATCGCGATATACGCTAGTTGAACTAAACTGTAGTGTTGCGGCCTGAGCAGCAGTGTGGCCAGGGCGGCAAGTGCGGGTCGATAGTGCAGCACCTGATGCTCCCTGGCCCATGGTAACTATATACAACCATAATCATCTGCTCCTTGAAATTATGACTATTTTACTTAAACAAACGGCGAGTAAACTGGAATACCACATAGAAACAACAAAATAAAACATTTTGCCGAAAAAATGAAGGTAGGCGCTGTAAGCGTCAAAAACAGTGAAATCGCGATATACGATAGTTGAACTAAACTGTAGTGTTGCGGCCTGAGCAGCAGTGTGGCCAGGGCGGCCAGTGCGGGTCGATAGTGCAGCACCTGATGCTCCCTGGCCCATGGTAACTATATACAACCACAATCATCTGCTCCTTGAAATTATGACTATTTTACTTAAACAAACGGCGAGTAAACTGGAATACCACATAGAAACAACAAAATAAAACATTTTAACCGAAAAATGAAGGTAGGCGCTGTAAGCGTCAAAAACAGTGAAATCGCGATATACGCTAGTTGAACTAAACTGTAGTGTTTGCGGCCTGAGCAGCAGTGTGGCCAGGGCGGCCAGTGCGGGTCGATAGTGCAGCACCTGATGCTCCCCTGGCCCATGGTAACTATATACAACCACAATCATCTGCTCCTTGAAATTATGACTATTTTACTTAAACAAACGGCGAGTAAACTGGAATACCACATAGAAACAACAAAATAAAACATTTTGCCGAAAAAATGAAGGTAGGCGCTGTAAGCGTCAAAAACAGTGAAATCGCGATATACGCTAGTTGAACTAAACTGTGGTGTTGCGGCCTGAGCAGCAGTGTGGCCAGGGCGGCCAGTGCGGTCGATAGTGCAGCACCTGATGCTCCCTGGCCCATGGTAACTATATACAACCACAATCATCTGCTCCTTGAAATTATGACTATTTTACTTAAACAAACGGCCAGATAACTGGAATACCACATAGAAATAACAAAATAAAACATTTTGCCGAAAAAAATGAAGGTAGGCGCTGTAAGCGTCAAAAACAGTGAAATCGCGATATACGCTAGTTGAACTAAACTGTGGTGTTGCGGCCTGAGCAGCAGTGTGGCCAGGGCGGCCAGTGCGGGTCGATAGTGCAGCACCTGATGCTCCCTGGCCCATGGTAACTATATACAACCACAATCATCTGCTCCTTGAAATTATGACTATTTTACTTAAACAAACGGCCAGATAACTGGAATACCACATAGAAACAACAAAATAAAACATTTTGCCGAAAAAATGAAGGTAGGCGCTGTAAGCGTCAAAAACAGTGAAATCGCGATATACGCTAGTTGAACTAAACTGTGGTGTTGCGGCCTGAGCAGCAGTGTGGCCAGGGCGGCCAGTGCGGGTCGATAGTGCAGCACCTGATGCTCCCTGGCCCATGGTAACTATATACAACCACAATCATCTGCTCCTTGAAATTATGACTATTTTACTTAAACAAACGGCCAGATAACTGGAATACCACATAGAAACAACAAAATAAAACATTTTGCCGAAAAAATGAAGGTAGGCGCTGTAAGCGTCAAAAACAGTGAAATCGCGATATACGCTAGTTGAACTAAACTCTGGTGTTGCGGCCTGAGCAGCAGTGTGGCCAGGGCGGCCAGTGCGGGTCGATAGTGCAGCACCTGATGCTCCCTGGCCCATGGTAACTATATACAACCACAATCATCTGCTCCTTGAAATTATGACTATTTTACTTAAACAAACGGCCAGATAACTGGAATACCACATAGAAACAACAAAATAAAACATTTTGCCGAAAAAATGAAGGTAGGCGCTGTAAGCGTCAAAAACAGTGAAATCGCGATATACGCTAGTTGAACTAAACTGTGGTGTAGCGGCCTGAGCAGCAGTGTGGCCAGGGCGGGCCAGTGCGGGTCGATAGTGCAGCACCTGATGCTCCCTGGCCCATGGTAACTATATACAACCACAATCATCTGCTCCTTGAAATTATGACTATTTTACTTAAACAAACGGCGAGTAAACTGGAATACCACATAGAAACAACAAAATAAAACATTTTGCCGAAAAAATGAAGGTAGGCGCTGTAAGCGTCAAAAACAGTGAAATCGCGATATACGGTAGTTGAACTAAACTGTAGTGTTGCGGCCTGAGCAGCAGTGTGGCCAGGGCGGCCAGTGCGGGTCGATAGTGCAGCACCTGATGCTCCCTGGCCCATGGTAACTATATACAACCACAATCATCTGCTCCTTGAAATTATGACTATTTTACTTAAACAAACGGCCAGATAACTGGAATACCACATAGAAACAACAAAATAAAACATTTTGCCGAAAAAATGAAGGTAGGCGCTGTAAGCGTCAAAAACAGTGAAATCGCGATATACGCTAGTTGAACTAAACTGTAGTGTTGCGGCCTGAGCAGCAGTGTGGCCAGGGTGGCCAGTGCGGGTCGATAGTGCAGCACCTGATGCTCCCTGGCCCATGGTAACTATATACAACCACAATCATCTGCTCCTTGAAATTATGACTATTTTACTTAAACAAACGGCCAGTTAACTGGAATACCACATAGAAACAACAAAATAAAACATTTTGCCGAAAAAATGAAGGTAGGAGCTGTAAGCGTCAAAAACAGTGAAATCGCGATATACGCTAGTTGAACTAAACTGTGGTGTTGCGGCCTGAGCAGCAGTGTGGCCAGGGCGGCCAGTGCGGGTCGATAGTGCAGCACCTGATGCTCCCTGGCCCATGGTAACTATATACAACCACAATCATCTGCTCCTTGAAATTATGACTATTTTACTTAAACAAACGGCCAGATAACTGGAATACCACATAGAAACAACAAAATAAAACATTTTGCCGAAAAAATGAAGGTAGGCGCTGTAAGCGTCAAAAACAGTGAAATCGCGATATACGCTAGTTGAACTAAACTGTGGTGTTGCGGCCTGAGCAGCAGTGTGGCCAGGGCGGCCAGTGCGGGTCGATAGTGCAGCACCTGATGCTCCCTGGCCCATGGTAACTATATACAACCACAATCATCTGCTCCTTGAAATTATGACTATTTTACTTAAACAAACGGCCAGATAACTGGAATACCACATAGAAACAACAAAATAAAACATTTTGCCGAAAAAATGAAGGTAGGCGCTGTAAGCGTCAAAAACAGTGAAATCGCGATATACGCTAGTTGAACTAAACTCTGGTGTTGCGGCCTGAGCAGCAGTGTGGCCAGGGCGGCCAGTGCGGGTCGATAGTGCAGCACCTGATGCTCCCTGGCCCATGGTAACTATATACAACCACAATCATCTGCTCCTTGAAATTATGACTATTTTACTTAAACAAACGGCCAGATAACTGGAATACCACATAGAAACAACAAAATAAAACATTTTGCCGAAAAAATGAAGGTAGGCGCTGTAAGCGTCAAAAACAGTGAAATCGCGATATACGCTAGTTGAACTAAACTGTGGTGTAGCGGCCTGAGCAGCAGTGTGGCCAGGGCGGCCAGTGCGGGTCGATAGTGCAGCACCTGATGCTCCCTGGCCCATGGTAACTATATACAACCACAATCATCTGCTCCTTGAAATTATGACTATTTTACTTAAACAAACGGCGAGTAAACTGGAATACCACATAGAAACAACAAAATAAAACATTTTGCCGAAAAAATGAAGGTAGGCGCTGTAAGCGTCAAAAACAGTGAAATCGCGATATACGCTAGTTGAACTAAACTGTAGTGTTGCGGCCTGAGCAGCAGTGTGGCCAGGGCGGCCAGTGCGGGTCGATAGTGCAGCACCTGATGCTCCCTGGCCCATGGTAACTATATACAACCACAATCATCTGCTCCTTGAAATTATGACTATTTTACTTAAACAAACGGCGAGTAAACTGGAATACCACATAGAAACAACAAAATAAAACATTTTGCCGAAAAAATGAAGGTAGGCGCTGTAAGCGTCAAAAACAGTGAAATCGCGATATACGCTAGTTGAACTAAACTGTAGTGTTGCGGCCTGAGCAGCAGTGTGGCCAGGGTGGCCAGTGCGGGTCGATAGTGCAGCACCTGATGCTCCCTGGCCCATGGTAACTATATACAACCACAATCATCTGCTCCTTGAAATTATGACTATTTTACTTAAACAAACGGCCAGTTAACTGGAATACCACATAGAAACAACAAAATAAATCATTTTGCCGAAAAAATGAAGGTAGGAGCTGTAAGCGTCAAAAACAGTGAAATCGCGATATACGCTAGTTGAACTAAACTGTGGTGTTGCGGCCTGAGCAGCAGTGTGGCCAGGGCGGCCAGTGCGGGTCGATAGTGCAGCACCTGATGCTCCCTGGCCCATGGTAACTATATACAACCACAATCATCTGCTCCTTGAAATTATGACTATTTTACTTAAAGAAACGGCCAGTTAACTGGAATACCACATAGAAACAACAAAATAAAACATTTTGCCGAAAAAATGAAGGTAGGCGCTGTAAGCGTCAAAAACAGTGAAATCGCGATATACGCTAGTTGAACTAAACTGTGGTGTTGCGGCCTGAGCAGCAGTGTGGCCAGGGCGGCCAGTGCGGGTCGATAGTGCAGCACCTGATGCTCCCTGGCCCATGGTAACTATATACAACCACAACCATCTGCTCCTTGAAATTATGACTATTTTACTTAAACAAACGGCGAGTAAACTGGAATACCACATAGAAACAACAAAATAAAACATTTTGCCGAAAAAATGAAGGTAGGCGCTGTAAGCGTCAAAAACAGTGAAATCGCGATATACGCTAGTTGAACTAAACTGTAGTGTTGCGGCCTGAGCAGCAGTGTGGCCAGGGCGGCCAGTGCGGGTCGATAGTGCAGCACCTGATGCTCCCTGGCCCATGGTAATTATATACAAACACAATCATCTGCTCCTTGAAATTATGACTATTTTACTTAAACAAACGGCGAGTAAACTGGAATACCACATAGAAACAACAAAATAAAACATTTTGCCGAAAAAATGAAGGTAGGCGCTGTAAGCGTCAAAAACAGTGAAATCGCGATATACGCTAGTTGAACTAAACTGTAGTGTTGCGGCCTGAGCAGCAGTGTGGCCAGGGCGGCCAGTGCGGGTCGATAGTGCAGCACCTGATGCTCCCTGGCCCATGGTAATTATATACAACCACAATCATCTGCTCCTTGAAATTATGACTATTTTACTTAAACAAACGGCGAGTAAACTGGAATACCACATAGAAACAACAAAATAAAACATTTTGCCGAAAAAATGAAGGTAGGCGCTGTAAGCGTCAAAAACAGTGAAATCGCGATATACGCTAGTTGAACTAAACTGTAGTGTTGCGGCCTGAGCAGCAGTGTGGCCAGGGCGGCCAGTGCGGGTCGATAGTGCAGCACCTGATGCTCCCTGGCCCATGGTAATTATATACAACCACAATCATCTGCTCCTTGAAATTATGACTATTTTACTTAAACAAACGGCGAGTAAACTGGAATACCACATAGAAACAACAAAATAAAACATTTTGCCGAAAAAATGAAGGTAGGCGCTGTAAGCGTCAAAAACAGTGAAATCGCGATATACGCTAGTTGAACTAAACTGTAGTGTTGCGGCCTGAGCAGCAGTGTGGCCAGGGCGGCCAGTGCGGGTCGATAGTGCAGCACCTGATGCTCCCTGGCCCATGGTAATTATATACAACCACAATCATCTGCTCCTTGAAATTATGACTATTTTACTTAAACAAACGGCGAGTAAACTGGAATACCACATAGAAACAACAAAATAAAACATTTTGCCGAAAAAATGAAGGTAGGCGCTGTAAGCGTCAAAAACAGTGAAATCGCGATATACGCTAGTTGAACTAAACTGTAGTGTTGCGGCCTGAGCAGCAGTGTGGCCAGGGCGGCCAGTGCGGGTCGATAGTGCAGCACCTGATGCTCCCTGGCCCATGGTAATTATATACAACCACAATCATCTGCTCCTTGAAATTAAGACTATTTTACTTAAACAAACGGCGAGTAAACTGGAATACCGCATAGAAACAACAAAATAAAACATTTTGCCGAAAAAATGAAGGTAGGCGCTGTAAGCGTCAAAAACAGTGAAATCGCGATATACGCTAGTTGAACTAAACTGTAGTGTTGCGGCCTGAGCAGCAGTGTGGCCAGGGCGGCCAGTGCGGGTCGATAGTGCAGCACCTGATGCTCCCTGGCCCATGGTAATTATATACAACCACAATCATCTGCTCCTTGAAATTATGACTATTTTACTTAAACAAACGGCGAGTAAACTGGAATACCACATAGAAACAACAAATAAAACATTTTGCCGAAAAAATGAAGGTAGGCGCTGTAAGCGTCAAAAACAGTGAAATCGCGATATACGCTAGTTGAACTAAACTGTAGTGTTGCGGCCTGAGCAGCAGTGTGGCCAGGGCGGCCAGTGCGGGTCGATAGTGCAGCACCTGATGCTCCCTGGCCCATGGTAATTATATACAACCACAATCATCTGCTCCTTGAAATTATGACTATTTTACTTAAACAAACGGCGAGTAAACTGGAATACCACATAGAAACAACAAAATAAAACATTTTGCCGAAAAAATGAAGGTAGGCGCTGTAAGCGTCAAAAACAGTGAAATCGCGATATACGCTAGTTGAACTAAACTGTAGTGTTGCGGCCTGAGCAGCAGTGTGGCCAGGGCGGCCAGTGCGGGTCGATAGTGCAGCACCTGATGCTCCCTGGCCCATGGTAACTATATACAACCACAATCATCTGCTCCTTGAAATTATGACTATTTTACTTAAACAAACGGCCAGTTAACTGGAATACCACATAGAAACAACAAAATAAAACATTTTGCCGAAAAAATGAAGGTAGGAGCTGTAAGCGTCAAAAACAGTGAAATCGCGATATACGCTAGTTGAACTAAACTGTGGTGTTGCGGCCTGAGCAGCAGTGTGGCCAGGGCGGCCAGTGCGGGTCGATAGTGCAGCACCTGATGCTCCCTGGCCCATGGTAACTATATACAACCACAATCATCTGCTCCTTGAAATTGTGACTATTTTACTTAAAGAAACGGCCAGTTAACTGGAATACCACATAGAAACAACAAAATAAAACATTTTGCCGAAAAAATGAAGGTAGGCGCTGTAAGCGTCAAAAACAGTGAAATCGCGATATACGCTAGTTGAACTAAACTGTGGTGTTGCGGCCTGAGCAGCAGTGTGGCCAGGGCGGCCAGTGCGGGTCGATAGTGCAGCACCTGATGCTCCCTGGCCCATGGTAACTATATACAACCACAATCATCTGCTCCTTGAAATTATGACTATTTTACTTAAACAAACGGCGAGTAAACTGGAATACCACATAGAAACAACAAAATAAAACATTTTGCCGAAAAAATGAAGGTAGGCGCTGTAAGCGTCAAAAACAGTGAAATCGCGATATACGCTAGTTGAACTAAACTGTAGTGTTGCGGCCTGAGCAGCAGTGTGGCCAGGGCGGCCAGTGCGGGTCGATAGTGCAGCACCTGATGCTCCCTGGCCCATGGTAATTATATACAACCACAATCATCTGCTCCTTGAAATTATGACTATTTTACTTAAACAAACGGCGAGTAAACTGGAATACCACATAGAAACAACAAAATAAAACATTTTGCCGAAAAAATGAAGGTAGGCGCTGTAAGCGTCAAAAACAGTGAAATCGCGATATACGCTAGTTGAACTAAACTGTAGTGTTGCGGCCTGAGCAGCAGTGTGGCCAGGGCGGCCAGTGCGGGTCGATAGTGCAGCACCTGATGCTCCCTGGCCCATGGTAACTATATACAACCACAATCATCTGCTCCTTGAAATTATGACTATTTTACTTAAACAAACGGCGAGTAAACTGGAATACCGCATAGAAACAACAAAATAAAACATTTTGCCGAAAAAATGAAGGTAGGTGCTGTAAGCGTCAAAAACAGTGAAATCGCGATATACGCTAGTTGAACTAAACTGTGGTGTTGCGGCCTGAGCAGCAGTGTGGCCAGGGCGGCCAGTGCGGGTCGATAGTGCAGCACCTGATGCTCCCTGGCCCATGGTGACTATATACAACCACAATCATCTGCTCCTTGAAATTATGACTATTTTACTTAAACAAACGGCGAGTAAACTGGAATACCACATAGAAACAACAAAATAAAACATTTTGCCGAAAAAATGAAGGTAGGTCTGTAAGCGTCAAAAACAGTGAAATCGCGATATACGCTAGTTGAACTAAACTGTGGTGTTGCGGCCTGAGCAGCAGTGTGGCCAGGGCGGCCAGTGCGGGTCGATAGTGCAGCACCTGATGCTCCCTGGCCCATGGTAACTATATACAACCACAATAATCTGCTCCTTGAAATTATGACTATTTTACTTAAACAAACGGCGAGTAAACTGGAATACCACATAGAAACAACAAAATAAAACATTTTGCCGAAAAAATGAAGGTAGGCGCTGTAAGCGTCAAAAACAGTGAAATCGCGATATACGCTAGTTGAACTAAACTGTGGTGTTGCGGCCTGAGCAGCAGTGTGGCCAGGGCGGCCAGTGCGGGTCGATAGTGCAGCACCTGATGCTCCCTGGCCCATGGTAACTATATACAACCACAATCATCTGCTCCTTGAAATTATGACTATTTTACTTAAACAAACGGCGAGTAAACTGGAATACCACATAGAAACAACAAAATAAAACATTTTGCCGAAAAAATGAAGGTAGGCGCTGTAAGCGTCAAAAACAGTGAAATCGCGATATACGCTAGTTGAACTAAACTGTGGTGTTGCGGCCTGAGCAGCAGTGTGGCCAGGTCGGCCGGTGCAGGTCGATGGTGCAGCACCTGATGCTCCCTGGCCCATGGTAACTATATACAACCACAATCATCTGCTCCTTGAAATTATGACTATTTTACTTAAACAAACGGCGAGTAAACTGGAATACCACATAGAAACAACAAAATAAAACATTTTGCCGAAAAAATGAAGGTAGGCGCTGTAAGCGTCAAAACAGTGAAATCGCGATATACGCTAGTTGAACTAAACTGTGGTGTTGCGGCCTGAGCAGCAGTGTGGCCAGGGCGGCCAGTGCGGGTCGATAGTGCAGCACCTGATGCTCCCTGGCCCATTGTAACTATATACAACCACAATCATCTGCTCCTTGAAATTATGACTATTTTACTTAAACAAACGGCGAGTAAACTGGAATACCACATAGAAACAACAAAATAAAACATTTTGCCGAAAAAATGAAGGTAGGCGCTGTAAGCGTCAAAAACAGTGAAATCGCGATATACGCTAGTTGAACTAAACTGTGGTGTTGCGGCCTGAGCAGCAGTGTGGCCAGGGCGGCCAGTGCGGGTCGATAGTGCAGCACCTGATGCTCCCTGGCCCATTGTAACTATATACAACCACAATCATCTGCTCCTTGAAATTATGACTATTTTACTTAAACAAACGGCGAGTAAACTGGAATACCACATAGAAACAACAAAATAAAACATTTTGCCGAAAAAATGAAGGTAGGCGCTGTAAGCGTCAAAAACAGTGAAATCGCGATATACGCTAGTTGAACTAAACTGTGGTGTTGCGGCCTGAGCAGCAGTGTGGCCAGGGCGGCCAGTGCGGGTCGATAGTGCAGCACCTGATGCTCCCTGGCCCATGGTAACTATATACAACCACAATCATCTGCTCCTTGAAATTATGACTATTTTACTTAAACAAACGGCGAGTAAACTGGAATACCACATAGAAACAACAAAATAAAACATTTTGCCGAAAAAATGAAGGTAGGCGCTGTAAGCGTCAAAAACAGTGAAATCGCGATATACGCTAGTTGAACTAAACTGTGGTGTTGCGGCCTGAGCAGCAGTGTGGCCAGGTCGGCCGGTGCAGGTCGATGGTGCAGCACCTGATGCTCCCTGGCCCATGGTAACTATATACAACCACAATCATCTGCTCCTTGAAATTATGACTATTTTACTTAAACAAACGGCGAGTAAACTGGAATACCACATAGAAACAACAAAATAAAACATTTTGCCGAAAAAATGAAGGTAGGCGCTGTAAGCGTCAAAAACAGTGAAATCGCGATATACGCTAGTTGAACTAAACTGTGGTGTTGCGGCCTGAGCAGCAGTGTGGCCAGGGCGGCCAGTGCGGGTCGATAGTGCAGCACCTGATGCTCCCTGGCCCATTGTAACTATATACAACCACAATCATCTGCTCCTTGAAATTATGACTATTTTACTTAAACAAACGGCGAGTAAACTGGAATACCACATAGAAACAACAAAATAAAACATTTTGCCGAAAAAATGAAGG
The DNA here is from genome assembly GCA_026315105.1 of Locusta migratoria. Classification (NCBI taxonomy): domain Eukaryota; kingdom Metazoa; phylum Arthropoda; class Insecta; order Orthoptera; family Acrididae; genus Locusta; species Locusta migratoria. Next base: position 31,336 of record JAOYRU010000283.1, read on the forward strand.
TAGGCGCTGTAAGCGTCAAAAACAGTGAAATCGCGATATACGCTAGTTGAACTAAACTGTGGTGTTGCGGCCTGAGCAGCAGTGTGGCCAGGGCGGCCAGTGCGGGTCGATAGTGCAGCACCTGATGCTCCCTGGCCCATTGTAACTATATACAACCACAATCATCTGCTCCTTGAAATTATGACTATTTACTTAAACAAACGGCGAGTAAACTGGAATACCACATAGAAACAACAAAATAAAACATTTTGCCGAAAAAATGAAGGTAGGCGCTGTAAGCGTCAAAAACAGTGAAATCGCGATATACGCTAGTTGAACTAAACTGTGGTGTTGCGGCCTGAGCAGCAGTGTGGCCAGGTCGGCCAGTGCAGGTCGATGGTGCAGCACCTGATGCTCCCTGGCCCATGGTAACTATATACAACCACAATCATCTGCTCCTTGAAATTATGACTATTTTACTTAAACATACGGCGAGTAAACTGGAATACCACATAGAAACTACAAAATAAAACATTTTGCCGAAAAAATGAAGGTAGGCGATGTAAGCGTCAAAAACAGTAAAATCGCGATATACGCTAGTTGAACTAAACTGTGGTGTTGCGGCCTGAGCAGCAGTGTGGCCAGGGCGGCCAGTGCGGGTCGATAGTGCAGCACCTGATGCTCCCTGGCCCACCACATTCATCATCTGCTCCTTGAAATTATGACTATTTTACTTAAACAAACGGCGAGTAAACTGGAATACCACATAGAAACTACAAAATAAAACATTTTGCCGAAAAAATGAAGGTAGGCGCTGTAAGCGTCAAAAACAGTGAAATCGCGATATACGCTAGTTGAACTAAACTGTGGTGTTGCGGCCTGAGCAGCAGTGTGGCCAGGGCGGCCAGTGCGGGTCGATAGTGCAGCACCTGATGCTCCCTGGCCCATGGTAACTATATACAACCACATTCATCATCTGCTCCTTGAAATTATGACTATTTTACTTAAACAAACGGCGAGTAAACTGGAATACCACATAGAAACTACAAAATAAAACATTTTGCCGAAAAAATGAAGGTAGGCGCTGTAAGCGTCAAAAACAGTGAAATCGCGATATACGCTAGTTGAACTAAACTGTGGTGTTGCGGCCTGAGCAGCAGTGTGGCCAGGGCGGCCAGTGCGGGTCGATAGTGCAGCACCTGATGCTCCCTGGCCCATGGTAACTATATACAACCACATTCATCATCTGCTCCTTGAAATTATGACTATTTTACTTAAACAAACGGCGAGTAAACTGGAATACCACATAGAAACTACAAAATAAAACATTTTGCCGAAAAAATGAAGGTAGGCGCTGTAAGCGTCAAAAACAGTGAAATCGCGATATACGCTAGTTGAACTAAACTGTGGTGTTGCGGCCTGAGCAGCAGTGTGGCCTGGGAGGCCAGTGCGGGTCGATAGTGCAGCACCTGATGCTCCCTGGCCCATGGTAACTATATACAACTTCAATCATCTGCTCCTTGAAATTATGACTATTTTACTTAAACAAACGGCGAGTAAACTGGAATACCACATAGAAACAACAAAATAAAACATTTTGCGAAAAAATGAAGGTAGGCGCTGTAAGCGTCAAAAACAGTGAAATCGCGATATACGCTAGTTGAACTAAACTGTGGTGTTGCGGCCTGAGCAGCAGTGTGGCCAGGGCGGCCAGTGCGGGTCGATAGTGCAGCACCTGATGCTCCCTGGCCCATGGTAAATATATACAACCACATTCATCATCTGCTCCTTGAAATTATGACTATTTTACTTAAACAAACGGCGAGTAAACTGGAATACCACATAGAAACAACAAAATAAAACATTTTGCCGAAAAAAATGAAGGTAGGCGCTGTAAGCGTCAAAAACAGTGAAATCGCGATATACGCTAGTTGAACTAAACTGTGGTGTTGCGGCCTGAGCAGCAGTGTGGCCAGGGCGGCCAGTGCGGGTCGATAGTGCAGCACCTGATGCTCCCTGGCCCATGGTAACTATATACAACCACATTCATCATCTGCTCCTTGAAATTATGACTATTTTACTTAAACAAACGGCGAGGTAAACTGGAATACCACATAGAAACAACAAAATAAAACATTTTGCCGAAAAAATGAAGGTAGGCGCTGTAAGCGTCAAAAACAGTGAAATCGCGATATACGCTAGTTGAACTAAACTGTGGTGTTGCGGCCTGAGCAGCAGTGTGGCCAGGGCGGCCAGTGCGGGTCGATAGTGCAGCACCTGATGCTCCCTGGCCCATGGTAACTATATACAACCACACTAATCTGCTCCTTGAAATTATGACTATTTTACTTAAACAAACGGCGAGTAAACTGGAATACCACATAGAAACAACAAAATAAAACATTTTGCCGAATAAATGAAGGTAGGCGCTGTAAGCGTCAAAAACAGTGAAATCGCGATATACGCTAGTTGAACTAAACTGTGGTGTTGCGGCCTGAGCAGCAGTGTGGCCAGGGCGGCCAGTGCGGGTCGATAGTGCAGCACCTGATGCTCCCTGGCCCATGGTAACTATATACAACCACATTCATCATCTGCTCCTTGAAATTATGACTATTTTACTTAAACAAACGGCGAGTAAACTGGAATACCACATAGAAACTACAAAATAACCAAAAAAATGAAGGTAGGCGCTGTAAAGCGTCAAAAACAGTGAAATCGCGATATACGCTAGTTGAACTAAACTGTGGTGTTGCGGCCTGAGCAGCAGTGTGGCCTGGGCGGCCAGTGCGGGTCGATAGTGCAGCACCTGATGCTCCCTGGCCCATGGTAACTATATACAACTTCAATCATCTGCTCCTTGAAATTATGACTATTTTACTTAAAACAAACGGCGAGTAAACTGGAATACCACATAGAAAACAACAAAATAAAACATTTTGCCGAAAAAATGAAGGTAGGCGCTGTAAGCCTCAAAAACAGTGAAATCGCGATATACGCTAGTTGAACTAAACTGTGGTGTTGCGGCCTGAGCAGCAGTGTGGCCAGGGCGGCCAGTGCGGGTCGATAGTGCAGCACCTGATGCTCCCTGGCCCATGGTAAATATATACAACCACATTCATCATCTGCTCCTTGAAATTATGACTATTTTACTTAAACAAACGGCGAGTAAACTGGAATACCACATAGAAACAACAAAATAAAACATTTTGCCGAAAAAATGGAAGGTAGGCGCTGTAAGCGTCAAAAACAGTGAAATCGCGATATACGCTAGTTGAACTAAACTGTGGTGTTGCGGCCTGAGCAGCAGTGTGGCCAGGGCGGCCAGTGCGGGTCGATAGTGCAGCACCTTGATGCTCCCTGGCCCATGGTAACTATATACAACCACATTCATCATCTGCTCCTTGAAATTATGACTATTTTACTTAAACAAAACGGCGAGTAAACTGGAATACCACATAGAAACAACAAAATAAAACATTTTGCCGAAAAAATGAAGGTAGGGCGCTGTAAGCGTCAAAAAACAGTGAAATCGCGATATACGCTAGTTGAACTAAACTGTGGTGTTGCGGCCTGAGCAGCAGTGTGGCCCAGGGCGGCCAGTGCGGGTCGATAGTGCAGCACCTGATGCTCCCTGGCCCATGGTAACTATATACAACCACACTAATCTGCTCCTTGAAATTATGACTATTTTACTTAAACAAACGGCGAGTAAACTGGAATACCACAATAGAAACAACAAAATAAAACATTTTGCCGAATAAATGAAGGTAGGCGCTGTAAGCGTCAAAAACAGTGAAATCGCGATATACGCTAGTTGAACTAAACTGTGGTGTTGCGGCCTGAGCAGCAGTGTGGGCCAGGGCGGCCAGTGCGGGTCGATAGTGCAGCACCTGATGCTCCCATGGCCCATGGTAACTATATACAACCACATTCATCATCTGCTCCTTGAAATTATGACTATTTTACTTAAACAAACGGCGAGTAAACTGGAATACCACATAGAAACAAAATAAAACATTTTGCCGAAAAAATGAAGGTAGCGCGCTGTAAGCGTCAAAAACAGTGAAATCGCGATATACGCTAGTTGAACTAAACTGTGGTGTTGCGGCCTGAGCAGCAGTGTGGCCAGGGGCGGCCAGTGAGGGGTCGATGGTGCAGCACCTGATGCTCCCTGGCCCATGGTAACTATATACAACCACAATCATCTGCTCCTTGAAATTATGACTATTTTACTTAAACAAACGGCGAGTAAACTGGAATACCACATAGAAACAACAAAATAAAACATTTTTGCCGAAAAAATGAAGGTAGGCGCTGTAAGCGTCAAAAACAGTGAAATCGCGATATACGCTAGTTGAACTAAACTGTGGTGTTGCGGCCTGAGCAGCAGTGTGGCCAGGGCGGCCAGTGCGGGTCGATAGTGCAGCACCTGATGCTCCCTGGCCCATGGTAACTATATACAACCACAATCATCTGCTCCTTGAAATTATGACTATTTTACTTAAAACAAACGGCGAGTAAACTGGAATACCACATAGAAACAACAAAATAAAACATTTTGCCGAAAAAATGAAGGTAGGCGCTGTAAGCGTCAAAAACAGTGAAATCGCGATATACGCTAGTTGAACTAAACTGTGGTGTTGCGGCCTGAGCAGCAGTGTGGCCAGGGCGGCCAGTGCGGGTCGATAGTGCAGCACCTGATGCTCCCTGGCCCATGGTAACTATATACAACCACAATCATCTGCTCCTTGAAATTATGACTATTTTACTTAAACAAACGGCGAGTAAACTGGAATACCACATAGAAACAACAAAATAAAACATTTTGCCGAAAAAATGAAGGTAGGCGCTGTAAGCGTCAAAAACAGTGAAATCGCGATATACGCTAGTTGAACTAAACTGTGGTGTTGCGGCCTGAGCAGCAGTGTGGCCAGGGCGGCCAGTGCGGGTCGATAGTGCAGCACCTGATGCTCCCTGGCCCATGGTAACTATATACAACCACAATCATCTGCTCCTTGAAATTATGACTATTTTACTTAAACAAACGGCGAGTAAACTGGAATACCACATAGAAACAACAAAATAAAACATTTTGCCGAAAAAATGAAGGTAGGCGCTGTAAGCGTCAAAAACAGTGAAATCGCGATATACGCTAGTTGAACTAAACTGTGGTGTTGCGGCCTGAGCAGCAGTGTGGCCAGGGCGGCCAGTGCGGGTCGATAGTGCAGCACCTGATGCTCCCTGGCCCATGGTAACTATATACAACCACAATCATCTGCTCCTTGAAATTATGACTATTTTACTTAAACAAACGGCGAGTAAACTGGAATACCACATAGAAACAACAAAATAAAACATTTTGCCGAAAAAATGAAGGTAGGCGCTGTAAGCGTCAAAAACAGTGAAATCGCGATATACGCTAGTTGAACTAAACTGTGGTGTTGCGGCCTGAGCAGCAGTGTGGCCAGGGCGGCCAGTGCGGGTCGATAGTGCAGCAGCTGATGCTCCCCTGGCCCATGGTAACTATATACAACCACAATCATCTGCTCCTTGAAATTATGACTATTATACTTAAACAAACGGCGAGTAAACTGGAATACCACATAGAAACTACAAAATAAAACATTTTGCCGAAAAAATGAAGGTAGGCGCTGTAAGCGTCAAAAACAGTGAAATCGCGATATACGCTAGTTGAACTAAACTGTGGTGTTGCGGCCTGAGCAGCAGTGTGGCCAGGGCGGCCAGTGCGGGTCGATAGTGCAGCACCTGATGCTCCCTGGCCCATGGTAACTATATACAACCACAATCATCTGCTCCTTGAAATTATGACTATTTTACTTAAACAAACGGCGAGTAAACTGGAATACCACATAGAAACAACAAAATAAAACATTTTGCCGAAAAAATGAAGGTAGGCGCTGTAAGCGTCAAAAACAGTGAAATCGCGATATACGCTAGTTGAACTAAACTGTGGTGTTGCGGCCTGAGCAGCAGTGTGGCCAGGGCGGCCAGTGCGGGTCGATAGTGCAGCAGCTGATGCTCCCTGGCCCATGGTAACTATATACAACCACAATCATCTGCTCCTTGAAATTATGACTATTTTACTTAAACAAACGGCGAGTAAACTGGAATACCACATAGAAACAACAAAATAAAACATTTTGCCGAAAAAATGAAGGTAGGCGCTGTAAGCGTCAAAAACAGTGAAATCGCGATATACGCTAGTTGACCTAAACTGTGGTGTTGCGGTCTGAGCAGCAGTGTGGCCAGGGCGGCCAGTGCGGGTCGATAGTGCAGCACCTGATGCTCCCTGGCCCATGGTAACTATATACAACCACATTCATCATCTGCTCCTTGAAATTATGACTATTTTACTTAAACAAACGGCGAGTAAACTGGAATGAAACATAGAAACAACAAAAAAAAAAAAAATATTGCGCCGAAAAAATGAAGGTAGGCGCTGTAAGCGTCAAAAACAGTGAAATCGCGATATACGCTAGTTGAACTAAACTGTGGTGTTGCGGCCTGAGCAGCAGTGTGGCCAGGGAGGCCAGTGCGGGTCGATAGTGCAGCACCTGATGCTCCCTGGCCCATGGTAACTATATACAACCACAACCATCTGCTCCTTGAAATTATGACTATTTTACTTAAACAAACGGCGAGTAAACTGGAATACCACATAGAAACAACAAAATAAAACATTTTGCCGAAAAAATGAAGGTAGGCGCTGTAAGCGTCAAAAACAGTGAAATCGCGATATACGCTAGTTGAACTAAACTGTGGTGTTGCGGCCTGAGCAGCAGTGTGGCCAGGGCGGCCAGTGCGGGTCGATAGTGCAGCACCTGATGCTCCCTGGCCCATGGTAACTATATACAACCACAATCATCTGCTCCTTGAAATTATGACTATTTTACTTAAACAAACGGCGAGTAAACTGGAATACCACATAGAAACAACAAAATAAAACATTTTGCCGAAAAAATGAAGGTAGGCGCTGTAAGCGTCAAAAACAGTGAAATCGCGATATACGCTAGTTGAACTAAACTGTGGTGTTGCGGCCTGAGCAGCAGTGTGGCCAGGGCGGCCAGTGCGGGTCGATAGTGCAGCACCTGATGCTCCCTGGCCCATGGTAACTATATACAACCACAATCATCTGCTCCTTGAAATTATGACTATTTTACTTAAACAAACGGCGAGTAAACTGGAATACCACATAGAAACAACAAAATAAAACATTTTGCCGAAAAAATGAAGGTAGGCGCTGTAAGCGTCAAAAACAGTGAAATCGCGATATACGCTAGTTGACCTAAACTGTGGTGTTGCGGCCTGAGCAGCAGTGTGGCCAGGGCGGCCAGTGCGGGTCGATAGTGCAGCACCTGATGCTCCCTGGCCCATGGTAACTATATACAACCACAATCATCTGCTCCTTGAAATTATGACTATTATACTTAAACAAACGGCGAGTAAACTGGAATACCACATAGAAACTACAAAATAAAACATTTTGCCGAAAAAATGAAGGTAGGCGCTGTAAGCGTCAAAAACAGTGAAATCGCGATATACGCTAGTTGACCTAAACTGTGGTGTTGCGGCCTGAGCAGCAGTGTGGCCAGGGCGGCCAGTGCGGGTCGATAGTGCAGCACCTGATGCTCCCTGGCCCATGGTAACTATATACAACCACATTCATCATCTGCTCCTTGAAATTATGACTGTTTTACTTAAACAAACGGCGAGTAAACTGGAATACCACATAGAAACAACAAAATAAAACATTTTGCCGAAAAAATGAAGGTAGGCGCTGTAAGCGTCAAAAACAGTGAAATCGCGATATACGCTAGTTGAACTAAACTGTGGTGTTGCGGCCTGAGCAGCAGTGTGGCCAGGGCGGCCAGTGCGGGTCGATAGTGCAGCAGCTGATGCTCCCTGGCCCATGGTAACTATATACAACCACAATCATCTGCTCCTTGAAATTATGACTATTTTACTTAAACAAACGGCGAGTAAACTGGAATACCACATAGAAACAACAAAATAAAACATTTTGCCGAAAAAATGAAGGTAGGCGCTGTAAGCGTCAAAAACAGTGAAATCGCGATATACGCTAGTTGACCTAAACTGTGGTGTTGCGGCCTGAGCAGCAGTGTGGCCAGGGCGGCCAGTGCGGGTCGACAGTGCTGCACCTGATGCTCCCTGGCCCATGGTAACTATATACAACCACAATCATCTGCTCCTTGAAATTATGACTATTATACTTAAACAAACGGCGAGTAAACTGGAATACCACATAGAAACTACAAAATAAAACATTTTGCCGAAAAAATGAAGGTAGGCGCTGTAAGCGTCAAAAACAGTGAAATCGCGATATACGCTAGTTGACCTAAACTGTGGTGTTGCGGTCTGAGCAGCAGTGTGGCCAGGGCGGCCAGTGCGGGTCGATAGTGCAGCACCTGATGCTCCCTGGCCCATGGTAACTATATACAACCACATTCATCATCTGCTCCTTGAAATTATGACTATTTTACTTAAACAAACGGCGAGTAAACTGGAATGAAACATAGAAACAACAAAAAAAAATATTGCGCCGAAAAAATGAAGGTAGGCGCTGTAAGCGTCAAAAACAGTGAAATCGCGATATACGCTAGTTGAACTAAACTGTGGTGTTGCGGCCTGAGCAGCAGTGTGGCCAGGGAGGCCAGTGCGGGTCGATAGTGCAGCACCTGATGCTCCCTGGCCCATGGTAACTATATACAACCACAATCATCTGCTCCTTGAAATTATGACTATTTTACTTAAACAAACGGCGAGTAAACTGGAATACCACATAGAAACAACAAAATAAAACATTTTGCCGAAAAAATGAAGGTAGGCGCTGTAAGCGTCAAAAACAGTGAAATCGCGATATACGCTAGTTGAACTAAACTGTGGTGTTGCGGCCTGAGCAGCAGTGTGGCCAGGGCGGCCAGTGCGGGTCGATAGTGCAGCACCTGATGCTCCCTGGCCCATGGTAACTATATACAACCACAATCATCTGCTCCTTGAAATTATGACTATTTTACTTAAACAAACGGCGAGTAAACTGGAATACCACATAGAAACAACAAAATAAAACATTTTGCCGAAAAAATGAAGGTAGGCGCTGTAAGCGTCAAAAACAGTGAAATCGCGATATACGCTAGTTGAACTAAACTGTGGTGTTGCGGCCTGAGCAGCAGTGTGGCCAGGGCGGCCAGTGCGGGTCGATAGTGCAGCACCTGATGCTCCCTGGCCCATGGTAACTATATACAACCACAATCATCTGCTCCTTGAAATTATGACTATTTTACTTAAACAAACGGCGAGTAAACTGGAATACCACATAGAAACAACAAAATAAAACATTTTGCCGAAAAAATGAAGGTAGGCGCTGTAAGCGTCAAAAACAGTGAAATCGCGATATACGCTAGTTGACCTAAACTGTGGTGTTGCGGCCTGAGCAGCAGTGTGGCCAGGGCGGCCAGTGCGGGTCGATAGTGCAGCACCTGATGCTCCCTGGCCCATGGTAACTATATACAACCACAATCATCTGCTCCTTGAAATTATGACTATTATACTTAAACAAACGGCGAGTAAACTGGAATACCACATAGAAACTACAAAATAAAACATTTTGCCGAAAAAATGAAGGTAGGCGCTGTAAGCGTCAAAAACAGTGAAATCGCGATATACGCTAGTTGACCTAAACTGTGGTGTTGCGGCCTGAGCAGCAGTGTGGCCAGGGCGGCCAGTGCGGGTCGATAGTGCAGCACCTGATGCTCCCTGGCCCATGGTAACTATATACAACCACATTCATCATCTGCTCCTTGAAATTATGACTGTTTTACTTAAACAAACGGCGAGTAAACTGGAATACCACATAGAAACAACAACAAAAAAAAATATTGCGCCGAAAAAATGAAGGTAGGCGCTGTAAGCGTCAAAAACAGTGAAATCGCGATATACGCTAGTTGAACTAAACTGTGGTGTTGCGGCCTGAGCAGCAGTGTGGCCAGGGCGGCCAGTGCGGGTCGATAGTGCAGCACCTGATGCTCCCTGGCCCATGGTAACTATATACAACCACAATCATCTGCTCCTTGAAATTATGACTATTTTACTTAAACAAACGGCGAGTAAACTGGAATACCACATAGAAACAACAAAATAAAACATTTTGCCGAAAAAATGAAGGTAGGCGCTGTAAGCGTCAAAAACAGTGAAATCGCGATATACGCTAGTTGAACTAAACTGTGGTGTTGCGGCCTGAGCAGCAGTGTGGCCAGGGCGGCCAGTGCGGGTCGATAGTGCAGCAGCTGATGCTCCCTGGCCCATGGTAACTATATACAACCACAATCATCTGCTCCTTGAAATTATGACTATTTTACTTAAACAAACGGCGAGTAAACTGGAATACCACATAGAAACAACAAAATAAAACATTTTGCCGAAAAAATGAAGGTAGGCGCTGTAAACGTCAAAAACAGTGAAATCGCGATATACGCTAGTTGAACTAAACTGTGGTGTTGCGGCCTGAGCAGCAGTGTGGCCAGGGCGGCCAGTGCGGGTCGATAGTGCAGCACCTGATGCTCCCTGGCCCATGGTAACTATATACAACCACAATCATCTGCTCCTTGAAATTATGACTATTTTACTTAAACAAACGGCGAGTAAACTGGAATACCACATAGAAACAACAAAATAAAACATTTTGCCGAAAAAATGAAGGTAGGCGCTGTAAGCGTCAAAAACAGTGAAATCGCGATATACGCTAGTTAAACTAAACTGTGGTGTTGCGGCCTGAGCAGCAGTGTGGCCAGGGCGGCCAGTGCGGGTCGATAGTGCAGCACCTGATGCTCCCTGGCCCATGGTAACTGTATACAACCACAATCATCTGCTCCTTGAAATTATGACTATTTTACTTAAACAAACGGCGAGTAAACTGGAATACCACATAGAAACAACAAAATAAACCATTTGGCCGAAAAAATGAAGGTAGGCGCTGTAAGCGTCAAAAACAGTGAAATCGCGATATACGCTAGTTGAACTAAACTGTGGTGTTGCGGCCTGAGCAGCAGTGCGGCCAGGGCGGCCAGTGCGGGTCGATAGTGCAGCACCTGATGCTCCCTGGCCCATGGTAACTATATACAACCACACTAATCTGCTCCTTGAAATTATGACTATTTTACTTAAACAAACGGCGAGTAAACTGGAATACCACATAGAAACAACAAAATAAAACATTTTGCCGAAAAAATGAAGGTAGGCGCTGTAAGCGTCAAAAACAGTGAAATCGCGATATACGCTAGTTGAACTAAACTGTGGTGTTGCGGCCTGAGCAGCTGTGTGGCCAGGGCGGCCAGTGCGGGTCGATAGTGCAGCACCTGATGCTCCCTGGCCCATGGTAACTATATACAACCACAATCATCTGCTCCTTGAAATTATGACTATTTTACTTAAACAAACGGCGAGTAAACTGGAATACCACATAGAAACAACAAAATAAAACATTTTGCCGAAAAAATGAAGGTAGGCGCTGTAAGCGTCAAAAACAGTGAAATCGCGATATACGCTAGTTGAACTAAACTGTGGTGTTGCGGCCTGAGCAGCAGTGTGGCCAGGGCGGCCAGTGCGGGTCGATAGTGCAGCACCTGATGCTCCCTGGCCCATGGTAACTATATACAACCACATTCATCATCTGCTCCTTGAAATTATGACTATTTTACTTAAACAAACGGCGAGTAAACTGGAATACCACATAGAAACTACAAAATAAAACATTTTGCCGAAAAAATGAAGGTAGGCGCTGTAAGCGTCAAAAACAGTGAAATCGCGATATACGCTAGTTGAACTAAACTGTGGTGTTGCGGCCTGAGCAGCAGTGTGGCCAGGGCAGCCAGTGCGGGTCGATAGTGCAGCACCTGATGCTCCCTGGCCCATGGTAACTATATACAACCACAATCATCTGCTCCTTGAAATTATGACTATTTTACTTAAACAAACGGCGAGTAAACTGGAATACCACATAGAAACAACAAAATAAAACATTTTGCCGAAAAAATGAAGGTAGGCGCTGTAAGCGTCAAAAACAGTGAAATCGCGATATACGCTAGTTGAACTAAACTGTGGTGTTGCGGCCTGAGCAGCAGTGTGGCCAGGGCGGCCAGTGCGGGTCGATAGTGCAGCACCTGATGCTCCCTGGCCCATGGTAACTATATACAACCACAATCATCTGCTCCTTGAAATTATGACTATTTTACTTAAACAAACGGCGAGTAAACTGGAATACCACATAGAAACAAAATAAAACATTTTGCCGAAAAAATGAAGGTAGGCGCTGTAAGCGTCAAAAACAGTGAAATCGCGATATACGCTAGTTGAACTAAACTGTGGTGTTGCGGCCTGAGCAGCAGTGTGGCCAGGGCGGCCAGTGCGGGTCGATAGTGCAGCACCTGATGCTCCCTGGCCCATGGTAACTATATACAACCACAATCACCTGCTCCTTGAAATTATGACTATTTTACTTAAACAAACGGCGAGTAAACTGGAATACCACATAGAAACAACAAAATAAAACATTTTGCCGAAAAAATGAAGGTAGGCGCTGTAAGCGTCAAAAACAGTGAAATCGCGATATACGCTAGTTGAACTAAACTGTGGTGTTGCGGCCTGAGCAGCAGTGTGGCCAGGGCGGCCAGTGCGGGTCGATAGTGCAGCACCTGATGCTCCCTGGCCCATGGTAACTATATACAACCACAATCATCTGCTCCTTGAAATTATGACTATTTTACTTAAACAAACGGCGAGTAAACTGGAATACCACATAGAAACAACAAAATAAAACATTTTGCCGAAAAAATGAAGGTAGGCGCTGTAAGCGTCAAAAACAGTGAAATCGCGATATACGCTAGTTGAACTAAACTGTGGTGTTGCGGCCTGAGCAGCAGTGTGGCCAGGGCGGCCAGTGCGGGTCGATAGTGCAGCACCTTATGCTCCCTGGCCCATGGTAACTATATACAACCACATTCATCATCTGCTCCTTGAAATTATGACTATTTTACTTAAACAAACGGCGAGTAAACTGGAATACCACATAGAAACTACAAAATAAAACATTTTGCCGAAAAAATGAAGGTAGGCGCTGTAAGCGTCAAAAACAGTGAAATCGCGATATACGCTAGTTGAACTAAACTGTGGTGTTGCGGCCTGAGCAGCAGTGTGGCCAGGGCGGCCAGTGCGGGTCGATAGTGCAGCACCTGATGCTCCCTGGCCCATGGTAACTATATACAACCACATTCATCATCTGCTCCTTGAAATTATGACTATTTTACTTAAACAAACGGCGAGTAAACTGGAATACCACATAGAAACTACAAAATAAAACATTTTGCCGAAAAAATGAAGGTAGGCGCTGTAAGCGTCAAAAACAGTGAAATCGCGATATACGCTAGTTGAACTAAACTGTGGTGTTGCGGCCTGAGCAGCAGTGTGGCCAGGGCGGCCAGTGCGGGTCGATAGTGCAGCACCTGATGCTCCCTGGCCCATGGTAACTATATACAACCACAATCATCTGCTCCTTGAAATTATGACTATTTTACTTAAACAAACGGCGAGTAAACTGGAATACCACATAGAAACAACAAAATAAAACATTTTGCCGAAAAAATGAAGGTAGGCGCTGTAAGCGTCAAAAACAGTGAAATCGCGATATACGCTAGTTGAACTAAACTGTGGTGTTGCGGCCTGAGCAGCAGTGTGGCCAGGGCGGCCAGTGCGGGTCGATAGTGCAGCACCTGATGCTCCCTGGCCCATGGTAACTATATACAACCACATTCATCATCTGCTCCTTGAAATTATGACTATTTTACTTAAACAAACGGCGAGTAAACTGGAATACCACATAAAAACAAAATAAAACATTTTGCCGAAAAAATGAAGGTAGGCGCTGTAAGCGTCAAAAACAGTGAAATCGCGATATACGCTAGTTGAACTAAACTGTGGTGTTGCGGCCTGAGCAGCAGTGTGGCCAGGGCGGCCAGTGCGGGTCGATGGTGCAGCACCTGATGCTCCCTGGCCCATGGTAACTATATACAACCACAATCATCTGCTCCTTGAAATTATGACTATTTTACTTAAACAAACGGCGAGTAAACTGGAATACCACATAGAAACAACAAAATAAAACATTTTGCCGAAAAAATGAAGGTAGGCGCTGTAAGCGTCAAAAACAGTGAAATCGCGATATACGCTAGTTGAACTAAACTGTGGTGTTGCGGCCTGAGCAGCAGTGTGGCCAGGGCGGCCAGTGCGGGTCGATGGTGCAGCACCTGATGCTCCCTGGCCCATGGTAACTATATACAACCACAATCATCTGCTCCTTGAAATTATGACTATTTTACTTAAACAAACGGCGAGTAAACTGGAATACCACATAGAAACAACAAAATAAAACATTTTGCCGAAAAAATGAAGGTAGGCGCTGTAAGCGTCAAAAACAGTGAAATCGCGATATACGCTAGTTGAACTAAACTGTGGTGTTGCGGCCTGAGCAGCAGTGTGGCCAGGGCGGCCAGTGCGGGTCGATAGTGCAGCACCTGATGCTCCCTGGCCCATGGTAACTATATACAACCACATTCATCATCTGCTCCTTGAAATTATGACTATTTTACTTAAACAAACGGCGAGTAAACTGGAATACCACATAGAAACTACAAAATAAAACATTTTGCCGAAAAAATGAAGGTAGGCGCTGTAAGCGTCAAAAACAGTGAAATCGCGATATACGCTAGTTGAACTAAACTGTGGTGTTGCGGCCTGAGCAGCAGTGTGGCCAGGGCGGCCAGTGCGGGTCGATAGTGCAGCACCTGATGCTCCCTGGCCCATGGTAACTATATACAACCACATTCATCATCTGCTCCTTGAAATTATGACTATTTTACTTAAACAAACGGCGAGTAAACTGGAATACCACATAAAAACAAAATAAAACATTTTGCCGAAAAAATGAAGGTAGGCGCTGTAAGCGTCAAAAACAGTGAAATCGCGATATACGCTAGTTGAACTAAACTGTGGTGTTGCGGCCTGAACAGCAGTGTGGCCAGGGCGGCCAGTGCGGGTCGATGGTGCAGCACCTGATGCTCCCTGGCCCATGGTAACTATATACAACCACAATCATCTGCTCCTTGAAATTATGACTATTTTACTTAAACAAACGGCGAGTAAACTGGAATACCACATAGAAACAACAAAATAAAACATTTTGCCGAAAAAATGAAGGTAGGCGCTGTAAGCGTCAAAAACAGTGAAATCGCGATATACGCTAGTTGAACTAAACTGTGGTGTTGCGGCCTGAGCAGCAGTGTGGCCAGGGCGGCCAGTGCGGGTCGATAGTGCAGCACCTGATGCTCCCTGGCCCATGGTAACTATATACAACCACAATCATCATCTGCTCCTTGAAATTATGACTATTTTACTTAAACAAACGGCGAGTAAACTGGAATACCACATAGAAACAACAAAATAAAACATTTTGCCGAAAAAATGAAGGTAGGCGCTGTAAGCGTCAAAAACAGTGAAATCGCGATATACGCTAGTTGAACTAAACTGTGGTGTTGCGGCCTGAGCAGCAGTGTGGCCAGGGCGGCCAGTGCGGGTCGATAGTGCAGCACCTGATGCTCCCTGGCCCATGGTAACTATATACAACCACAATCATCTTCTGCTCCTTGAAATTATGACTATTTTACTTAAACAAACGGCGAGTAAACTGGAATACCACATAGAAACAACAAAATAAAACATTTTGCCGAAAAAATGAAGGTAGGCGCTGTAAGCGTCAAAAACAGTGAAATCGCGATATACGCTAGTTGAACTAAACTGTGGTGTTGCGGCCTGAGCAGCAGTGTGGCCAGGGCGGCCAATGCGGGTCGATGGTGCAGCACCTGATGCTCCCTGGCCCATGGTAACTATATACAACCACAATCATCTGCTCCTTGAAATTATGACTATTTTACTTAAACAAACGGCGAGTAAACTGGAATACCACATAGAAACAACAAAATAAAACATTTTGCCGAAAAAATGAAGGTAGGCGCTGTAAGCGTCAAAAACAGTGAAATCGCGATATACGCTAGTTGAACTAAACTGTGGTGTTGCGGCCTGAGCAGCAGTGTGGCCAGGGCGGCCAGTGCGGGTCGATAGTGCAGCACCTGATGCTCCCTGGCCCATGGTAACTATATACAACCACAATCATCATCTGCTCCTTGAAATTATGACTATTTTACTTAAACAAACGGCGAGTAAACTGGAATACCACATAGAAACAACAAAATAAAACATTTTGCCGAAAAAATGAAGGTAGGCGCTGTAAGCGTCAAAAACAGTGAAATCGCGATATACGCTAGTTGAACTAAACTGTGGTGTTGCGGCCTGAGCAGCAGTGTGGCCAGGGCGGCCAGTGCGGGTCGATAGTGCAGCACCTGATGCTCCCTGGCCCATGGTAACTATATACAACCACAATCATCATCTGCTCCTTGAAATTATGACTATTTTACTTAAACAAACGGCGAGTAAACTGGAATACCACATAGAAACAACAAAATAAAACATGTTGCCGAAAAAATGAAGGTAGGCGCTGTAAGCGTCAAAAACAGTGAAATCGCGATATACGCTAGTTGAACTAAACTGTGGTGTTGCGGCCTGAGCAGCAGTGTGGCCAGGGCGGCCAGTGCGGGTCGATGGTGCAGCACCTGATGCTCCCTGGCCCATGGTAACTATATACAACCACAATCATCTGCTCCTTGAAATTATGACTATTTTACTTAAACAAACGGCGAGTAAACTGGAATACCACATAGAAACAACAAAATAAAACATTTTGCCGAAAAAATGAAGGTAGGCGCTGTAAGCGTCAAAAACAGTGAAATCGCGATATACGCTAGTTGAACTAAACTGTGGTGTTGCGGCCTGAGCAGCAGTGTGGCCAGGGCGGCCAGTGCGGGTCGATAGTGCAGCACCTGATGCTCCCTGGCCCATGGTAACTATATACAACCACATTCATCATCTGCTCCTTGAAATTATGACTATTTTACTTAAACAAACGGCGAGTAAACTGGAATACCACATAAAAACAAAATAAAACATTTTGCCGAAAAAATGAAGGTAGGCGCTGTAAGCGTCAAAAACAGTGAAATCGCGATATACGCTAGTTGAACTAAACTGTGGTGTTGCGGCCTGAGCAGCAGTGTGGCCAGGGCGGCCAGTGCGGGTCGATGGTGCAGCACCTGATGCTCCCTGGCCCATGGTAACTATATACAACCACAATCATCTGCTCCTTGAAATTATGACTATTTTACTTAAACAAACGGCGAGTAAACTGGAATACCACATAGAAACAACAAAATAAAACATTTTGCCGAAAAAATGAAGGTAGGCGCTGTAAGCGTCAAAAACAGTGAAATCGCGATATACGCTAGTTGAACTAAACTGTGGTGTTGCGGCCTGAGCAGCAGTGTGGCCAGGGCGGCCAGTGCGGGTCGATAGTGCAGCACCTGATGCTCCCTGGCCCATGGTAACTATATACAACCACAATCATCTGCTCCTTGAAATTATGACTATTTTACTTAAACAAACGGCGAGTAAACTGGAATACCACATAGAAACAACAAAATAAAACATTTTGCCGAAAAAATGAGTAGGCGCTGTAAGCGTCAAAAACAGTGAAATCGCGATATACGCTAGTTGAACTAAACTGTGGTGTTGCGGCCTGAGCAGCAGTGTGGCCAGGGCGGCCAGTGCGGGTCGATAGTGCAGCACCTGATGCTCCCTGGCCCATGGTAACTATATACAACCACAATCATCATCTGCTCCTTGAAATTATGACTATTTTACTTAAACAAACGGCGAGTAAACTGGAATACCACATAGAAACAACAAAATAAAACATTTTGCCGAAAAAATGAAGGTAGGCGCTGTAAGCGTCAAAAACAGTGAAATCGCGATATACGCTAGTTGAACTAAACTGTGGTGTTGCGGCCTGAGCAGCAGTGTGGCCAGGGCGGCCAGTGCGGGTCGATAGTGCAGCACCTGATGCTCCCTGGCCCATGGTAACTATATACAACCACAATCATCATCTGCTCCTTGAAATTATGACTATTTTACTTAAACAAACGGCGAGTAAACTGGAATACCACATAGAAACAACAAAAATAAAACATTTTGCCGAAAAAATGAAGGTAGGCGCTGTAAGCGTCAAAAACAGTGAAATCGCGATATACGCTAGTTGAACTAAACTGTGGTGTTGCGGCCTGAGCAGCAGTGTGGCCAGGGCGGCCAGTGCGGGTCGATGGTGCAGCACCTGATGCTCCCTGGCCCATGGTAACTATATACAACCACAATCATCTGCTCCTTGAAATTATGACTATTTTACTTAAACAAACGGCGAGTAAACTGGAATACCACATAGAAACAACAAAATAAAACATTTTGCCGAAAAAATGAAGGTAGGCGCTGTAAGCGTCAAAAAACAGTGAAATCGCGATATACGCTAGTTGAACTAAACTGTGGTGTTGCGGCCTGAGCAGCAGTGTGGCCAGGGCGGCCAGTGCGGGTCGATAGTGCAGCACCTGATGCTCCCTGGCCCATGGTAACTATATACAACCACAATCATCATCTGCTCCTTGAAATTATGACTATTTTACTTAAACAAACGGCGAGTAAACTGGAATACCACATAGAAACAACAAAATAAAACATTTTGCCGAAAAAATGAAGGTAGGCGCTGTAAGCGTCAAAAACAGTGAAATCGCGATATACGCTAGTTGAACTAAACTGTGGTGTTGCGGCCTGAGCAGCAGTGTGGCCAGGGCGGCCAGTGCGGGTCGATAGTGCAGCACCTGATGCTCCCTGGCCCATGGTAACTATATACAACCACAATCATCATCTGCTCCTTGAAATTATGACTATTTTACTTAAACAAACGGCGAGTAAACTGGAATACCACATAGAAACAACAAAATAAAACATGTTGCCGAAAAAATGAAGGTAGGCGCTGTAAGCGTCAAAAACAGTGAAATCGCGATATACGCTAGTTGAACTAAACTGTGGTGTTGCGGCCTGAGCAGCAGTGTGGCCAGGGCGGCCAGTGCGGGTCGATGGTGCAGCACCTGATGCTCCCTGGCCCATGGTAACTATATACAACCACAATCATCTGCTCCTTGAAATTATGACTATTTTACTTAAACAAACGGCGAGTAAACTGGAATACCACATAGAAACAACAAAATAAAACATTTTGCCGAAAAAATGAAGGTAGGCGCTGTAAGCGTCAAAAACAGTGAAATCGCGATATACGCTAGTTGAACTAAACTGTGGTGTTGCGGCCTGAGCAGCAGTGTGGCCAGGGCGGCCAGTGCGGGTCGATAGTGCAGCACCTGATGCTCCCTGGCCCATGGTAACTATATACAACCACATTCATCATCTGCTCCTTGAAATTATGACTATTTTACTTAAACAAACGGCGAGTAAACTGGAATACCACATAAAAACAAAATAAAACATTTTGCCGAAAAAATGAAGGTAGGCGCTGTAAGCGTCAAAAACAGTGAAATCGCGATATACGCTAGTTGAACTAAACTGTGGTGTTGCGGCCTGAGCAGCAGTGTGGCCAGGGCGGCCAGTGCGGGTCGATGGTGCAGCACCTGATGCTCCCTGGCCCATGGTAACTATATACAACCACAATCATCTGCTCCTTGAAATTATGACTATTTTACTTAAACAAACGGCGAGTAAACTGGAATACCACATAGAAACAACAAAATAAAACATTTTGCCGAAAAAATGAAGGTAGGCGCTGTAAGCGTCAAAAACAGTGAAATCGCGATATACGCTAGTTGAACTAAACTGTGGTGTTGCGGCCTGAGCAGCAGTGTGGCCAGGGCGGCCAGTGCGGGTCGATAGTGCAGCACCTGATGCTCCCTGGCCCATGGTAACTATATACAACCACAATCATCTGCTCCTTGAAATTATGACTATTTTACTTAAACAAACGGCGAGTAAACTGGAATACCACATAGAAACAACAAAATAAAACATTTTGCCGAAAAAATGAAGGTAGGCGCTGTAAGCGTCAAAAACAGTGAAATCGCGATATACGCTAGTTGAACTAAACTGTGGTGTTGCGGCCTGAGCAGCAGTGTGGCCAGGGCGGCCAGTGCGGGTCGATAGTGCAGCACCTGATGCTCCCTGGCCCATGGTAACTATATACAACCACATTCATCATCTGCTCCTTGAAATTATGACTATTTTACTTAAACAAACGGCGAGTAAACTGGAATACCACATAAAAACAAAATAAAACATTTTGCCGAAAAAATGAAGGTAGGCGCTGTAAGCGTCAAAAACAGTGAAATCGCGATATACGCTAGTTGAACTAACTGTGGTGTTGCGGCCTGAGCAGCAGTGTGGCCAGGGCGGCCAGTGCGGGTCGATAGTGCAGCACCTGATGCTCCCTGGCCCATGGTAACTATATACAACCACAATCATCTGCTCCTTGAAATTATGACTATTTTACTTAAACAAACGGCGAGTAAACTGGAATACCACATAGAAACAACAAAATAAAACATTTTGCCGAAAAAATGAAGGTAGGCGCTGTAAGCGTCAAAAACAGTGAAATCGCGATATACGCTAGTTGAACTAAACTGTGGTGTTGCGGCCTGAGCAGCAGTGTGGCCAGGGCGGCCAGTGCGGGTCGATAGTGCAGCACCTGATGCTCCCTGGCCCATGGTAACTATATACAACCACAATCATCTGCTCCTTGAAATTATGACTATTTTACTTAAACAAACGGCGAGTAAACTGGAATACCACATAGAAACAACAAAATAAAACATTTTGCCGAAAAAATGAAGGTAGGCGCTGTAAGCGTCAAAAACAGTGAAATCGCGATATACGCTAGTTGAACTAAACTGTGGTGTTGCGGCCTGAGCAGCAGTGTGGCCAGGGCGGCCAGTGCGGGTCGATAGTGCAGCACCTGATGCTCCCTGGCCCATGGTAACTATATACAACCACATTCATCATCTGCTCCTTGAAATTATGACTATTTTACTTAAACAAACGGCGAGTAAACTGGAATACCACATAAAAACAAAATAAAACATTTTGCCGAAAAAATGAAGGTAGGCGCTGTAAGCGTCAAAAACAGTGAAATCGCGATATACGCTAGTTGAACTAACTGTGGTGTTGCGGCCTGAGCAGCAGTGTGGCCAGGGCGGCCAGTGCGGGTCGATAGTGCAGCACCTGATGCTCCCTGGCCCATGGTAACTATATACAACCACAATCATCTGCTCCTTGAAATTATGACTATTTTTACTTAAACAAACGGCGAGTAAACTGGAATACCACATAGAAACAACAAAATAAAACATTTTGCCGAAAAAATGAAGGTAGGGCGCTGTAAGCGTCAAAAACAGTGAAATCGCGATATACGCTAGTTGACCTAAACTGTGGTGTTGCGGCCTGAGCAGCAGTGTGGCCAGGGCGGCCAGTGCGGGTCGATAGTGCAGCACCTGATGCTCCCTGGCCCATGGTAACTATATACAACCACAATCATCTGCTCCTTGAAATTATGACTATTTTACTTAAACAAACGGCGAGTAAACTGGAATACCACATAGAAACAACAAAATAAAACATTTTGCCGAAAAAAATGAAGGTAGGCGCTGTAAGCGTCAAAAACAGTGAAATCGCGATATACGCTAGTTGAACTAAACTGTGGTGTTGCGGCCTGAGCAGCAGTGTGGCCAGGGCGGCCAGTGCGGGTCGATAGTGCAGCACCTGATGCTCCCTGGCCCATGGTAACTATATACAACCACATTCATCATCTGCTCCTTGAAATTATGACTATTTTACTTAAACAAACGGCGAGTAAACTGGAATACCACATAAAAACAAAATAAAAACATTTTGCCGAAAAAATGAAGGTAGGCGCTGTAAGCGTCAAAAACAGTGAAATCGCGATATACGCTAGTTGAACTAACTGTGGTGTTGCGGCCTGAGCAGCAGTGTGGCCAGGGCGGCCAGTGCGGGTCGATAGTGCAGCACCTGATGCTCCCTGGCCCATGGTAACTATATACAACCACAATCATCTGCTCCTTGAAATTATGACTATTTTACTTAAACAAACGGCGAGTAAACTGGAATACCACATAGAAACAACAAAATAAAACATTTTGCCGAAAAAATGAAGGTAGGCGCTGTAAGCGTCAAAAACAGTGAAATCGCGATATACGCTAGTTGAACTAAACTGTGGTGTTGCGGCCTGAGCAGCAGTGTGGCCAGGGCGGCCAGTGCGGGTCGATAGTGCAGCACCTGATGCTCCCTGGCCCATGGTAACTATATACAACCACATTCATCATCTGCTCCTTGAAATTATGACTATTTTACTTAAACAAACGGCGAGTAAACTGGAATACCACATAAAAACAAAATAAAACATTTTGCCGAAAAAATGAAGGTAGGCGCTGTAAGCGTCAAAAACAGTGAAATCGCGATATACGCTAGTTGAACTAACTGTGGTGTTGCGGCCTGAGCAGCAGTGTGGCCAGGGCGGCCAGTGCGGGTCGATAGTGCAGCACCTGATGCTCCCTGGCCCATGGTAACTATATACAACCACAATCATCTGCTCCTTGAAATTATGACTATTTTACTTAAACAAACGGCGAGTAAACTGGAATACCACATAGAAACAACAAAATAAAACATTTTGCCGAAAAAATGAAGGTAGGCGCTGTAAGCGTCAAAAACAGTGAAATCGCGATATACGCTAGTTGAACTAAACTGTGGTGTTGCGGCCTGAGCAGCAGTGTGGCCAGGGCGGCCAGTGCGGGTCGATAGTGCAGCACCTGATGCTCCCTGGCCCATGGTAACTATATACAACCACATTCATCATCTGCTCCTTGAAATTATGACTATTTTACTTAAACAAACGGCGAGTAAACTGGAATACCACATAAAAACAAAATAAAACATTTTGCCGAAAAAATGAAGGTAGGCGCTGTAAGCGTCAAAAACAGTGAAATCGCGATATACGCTAGTTGAACTAACTGTGGTGTTGCGGCCTGAGCAGCAGTGTGGCCAGGGCGGCCAGTGCGGGTCGATAGTGCAGCACCTGATGCTCCCTGGCCCATGGTAACTATATACAACCACAATCATCTGCTCCTTGAAATTATGACTATTTTACTTAAACAAACGGCGAGTAAACTGGAATACCACATAGAAACAACAAAATAAAACATTTTGCCGAAAAAATGAAGGTAGGCGCTGTAAGCGTCAAAAACAGTGAAATCGCGATATACGCTAGTTGAACTAAACTGTGGTGTTGCGGCCTGAGCAGCAGTGTGGCCAGGGCGGCCAGTGCGGGTCGATAGTGCAGCACCTGATGCTCCCTGGCCCATGGTAACTATATACAACCACATTCATCATCTGCTCCTTGAAATTATGACTATTTTACTTAAACAAACGGCGAGTAAACTGGAATACCACATAAAAACAAAATAAAACATTTTGCCGAAAAAATGAAGGTAGGCGCTGTAAGCGTCAAAAACAGTGAAATCGCGATATACGCTAGTTGAACTAACTGTGGTGTTGCGGCCTGAGCAGCAGTGTGGCCAGGGCGGCCAGTGCGGGTCGATAGTGCAGCACCTGATGCTCCCTGGCCCATGGTAACTATATACAACCACAATCATCTGCTCCTTGAAATTATGACTATTTTACTTAAACAAACGGCGAGTAAACTGGAATACCACATAGAAACAACAAAATAAAACATTTTGCCGAAAAAATGAAGGTAGGCGCTGTAAGCGTCAAAAACAGTGAAATCGCGATATACGCTAGTTGACCTAAACTGTGGTGTTGCGGCCTGAGCAGCAGTGTGGCCAGGGCGGCCAGTGCGGGTCGATAGTGCAGCACCTGATGCTCCCTGGCCCATGGTAACTATATACAACCACAATCATCTGCTCCTTGAAATTATGACTATTTTACTTAAACAAACGGCGAGTAAACTGGAATACCACATAGAAACAACAAAATAAAACATTTTGCCGAAAAAATGAAGGTAGGCGCTGTAAGCGTCAAAAACAGTGAAATCGCGATATACGCTAGTTGACCTAAACTGTGGTGTTGCGGCCTGAGCAGCAGTGTGGCCAGGGCGGCCAGTGCGGGTCGATAGTGCAGCACCTGATGCTCCCTGGCCCATGGTAACTATATACAACCACAATCATCTGCTCCTTGAAATTATGACTATTTTACTTAAACAAACGGCGAGTAAACTGGAATACCACATAGAAACAACAAAATAAAACATTTTGCCGAAAAAATGAAGGTAGGCGCTGTAAGCGTCAAAAACAGTGAAATCGCGATATACGCTAGTTGAACTAAACTGTGGTGTTGCGGCCTGAGCAGCAGTGTGGCCAGGGCGGCCAGTGCGGGTCGATAGTGCAGCACCTGATGCTCCCTGGCCCATGGTAACTATATACAACCACAATCATCTGCTCCTTGAAATTATGACTATTTTACTTAAACAAACGGCGAGTAAACTGGAATACCACATAGAAACAACAAAATAAAACATTTTGCCGAAAAAATGAAGGTAGGCGCTGTAAGCGTCAAAAACAGTGAAATCGCGATATACGCTAGTTGAACTAAACTGTGGTGTTGCGGCCTGAGCAGCAGTGTGGCCAGGGCGGCCAGTGCGGGTCGATAGTGCAGCACCTGATGCTCCCTGGCCCATGGTAACTATATACAACCACAATCATCTGCTCCTTGAAATTATGACTATTTTACTTAAACAAACGGCGAGTAAACTGGAATACCACATAGAAACAACAAAATAAAACATTTTGCCGAAAAAATGAAGGTAGGCGCTGTAAGCGTCAAAAACAGTGAAATCGCGATATACGCTAGTTGAACTAAACTGTGGTGTTGCGGCCTGAGCAGCAGTGTGGCCAGGGCGGCCAGTGCGGGTCGATAGTGCAGCACCTGATGCTCCCTGGCCCATGGTAACTATATACAACCACAATCATCTGCTCCTTGAAATTATGACTATTTTACTTAAACAAACGGCGAGTAAACTGGAATACCACATAGAAACAACAAAATAAAACATTTTGCCGAAAAAATGAAGGTAGGCGCTGTAAGCGTCAAAAACAGTGAAATCGCGATATACGCTAGTTGAACTAAACTGTGGTGTTGCGGCCTGAGCAGCAGTGTGGCCAGGGCGGCCAGTGCGGGTCGATAGTGCAGCACCTGATGCTCCCTGGCCCATGGTAACTATATACAACCACATTCATCATCTGCTCCTTGAAATTATGACTATTTTACTTAAACAAACGGCGAGTAAACTGGAATACCACATAAAAACAAAATAAAACATTTTGCCGAAAAAATGAAGGTAGGCGCTGTAAGCGTCAAAAACAGTGAAATCGCGATATACGCTAGTTGAACTAACTGTGGTGTTGCGGCCTGAGCAGCAGTGTGGCCAGGGCGGCCAGTGCGGGTCGATAGTGCAGCACCTGATGCTCCCTGGCCCATGGTAACTATATACAACCACAATCATCTGCTCCTTGAAATTATGACTATTTTACTTAAACAAACGGCGAGTAAACTGGAATACCACATAGAAACAACAAAATAAAACATTTTGCCGAAAAAATGAAGGTAGGCGCTGTAAGCGTCAAAAACAGTGAAATCGCGATATACGCTAGTTGAACTAAACTGTGGTGTTGCGGCCTGAGCAGCAGTGTGGCCAGGGCGGCCAGTGCGGGTCGATAGTGCAGCACCTGATGCTCCCTGGCCCATGGTAACTATATACAACCACAATCATCTGCTCCTTGAAATTATGACTATTTTACTTAAACAAACGGCGAGTAAACTGGAATACCACATAGAAACAACAAAATAAAACATTTTGCCGAAAAAATGAAGGTAGGTGCTGTAAGCGTCAAAAACAGTGAAATCGCGATATACGCTAGTTGAACTAAACTGTGGTGTTGCGGCCTGAGCAGCAGTGTGGCCAGGGCGGCCAGTGCGGGTCGATAGTGCAGCACCTGATGCTCCCTGGCCCATGGTAACTATATACAACCACATTCATCATCTGCTCCTTGAAATTATGACTATTTTACTTAAACAAACGGCGAGTAAACTGGAATACCACATAAAAACAAAATAAAACATTTTGCCGAAAAAATGAAGGTAGGCGCTGTAAGCGTCAAAAACAGTGAAATCGCGATATACGCTAGTTGAACTAAACTGTGGTGTTGCGGCCTGAGCAGCAGTGTGGCCAGGGCGGCCAGTGCGGGTCGATAGTGCAGCACCTGATGCTCCCTGGCCCATGGTAACTATATACAACCACAATCATCTGCTCCTTGAAATTATGACTATTTTACTTAAACAAACGGCGAGTAAACTGGAATACCACATAGAAACAACAAAATAAAACATTTTGCCGAAAAAATGAAGGTAGGCGCTGTAAGCGTCAAAAACAGTGAAATCGCGATATACGCTAGTTGAACTAAACTGTGGTGTTGCGGCCTGAGCAGCAGTGTGGCCAGGGCGGCCAGTGCGGGTCGATAGTGCAGCACCTGATGCTCCCTGGCCCATGGTAACTATATACAACCACAATCATCTGCTCCTTGAAATTATGACTATTATACTTAAACAAACGGCGAGTAAACTGGAATACCACATAGAAACAACAAAATAAAACATTTTGCCGAAAAAATGAAGGTAGGCGCTGTAAGCGTCAAAAACAGTGAAATCGCGATATACGCTAGTTGAACTAAACTGTGGTGTTGCGGCCTGAGCAGCAGTGTGGCCAGGGCGGCCAGTGCGGGTCGATAGTGCAGCACCTGATGCTCCCTGGCCCATGGTAACTATATACAACCACATTCATCATCTGCTCCTTGAAATTAAGATTATTTTACTTAAACAAACGGCGAGTAAACTGGAATACCACATAAAAACAAAATAAAACATTTTGCCGAAAAAATGAAGGTAGGCGCTGTAAGCGTCAAAAACAGTGAAATCGCGATATACGCTAGTTGAACTAAACTGTGGTGTTGCGGCCTGAGCAGCAGTGTGGCCAGGGCGGCCAGTGCGGGTCGATAGTGCAGCACCTGATGCTCCCTGGCCCATGGTAACTATATACAACCACAATCATCTGCTCCTTGAAATTATGACTATTTTACTTAAACAAACGGCGAGTAAACTGGAATACCACATAGAAACAACAAAATAAAACATTTTGCCGAAAAAATGAAGGTAGGCGCTGTAAGCGTCAAAAACAGTGAAATCGCGATATACGCTAGTTGAACTAAACTGTGGTGTTGCGGCCTGAGCAGCAGTGTGGCCAGGGCGGCCAGTGCGGGTCGATAGTGCAGCACCTGATGCTCCCTGGCCCATGGTAACTATATACAACCACAATCATCTGCTCCTTGAAATTATGACTATTTTACTTAAACAAACGTCGAGTAAACTGGAATACCACATAGAAACAACAAAATAAAACATTTTGCCGAAAAAATGAAGGTAGGCGCTGTAAGCGTCAAAAACAGTGAAATCGCGATATACGCTAGTTGAACTAAACTGTGGTGTTGCGGCCTGAGCAGCAGTGTGGCCAGGGCGGCCAGTGCGGGTCGATAGTGCAGCACCTGATGCTCCCTGGCCCATGGTAACTATATACAACCACATTCATCATCTGCTCCTTGAAATTATGACTATTTTACTTAAACAAACGGCGAGTAAACTGGAATACCACATAAAAACAAAATAAAACATTTTGCCGAAAAAATGAAGGTAGGCGCTGTAAGCGTCAAAAACAGTGAAATCGCAATATACGCTAGTTGAACTAAACTGTGGTGTTGCGGCCTGAGCAGCAGTGTGGCCAGGGCGGCCAGTGCGGGTCGATGGTGCAGCACCTGATGCTCCCTGGCCCATGGTAACTATATACAACCACAATCATCTGCTCCTTGAAATTATGACTATTTTACTTAAACAAACGGCGAGTAAACTGGAATACCACATAGAAACAACAAAATAAAACATTTTGCCGAAAAAATGAAGGTAGGCGCTGTAAGCGTCAAAAACAGTGAAATCGCGATATACGCTAGTTGAACTAAACTGTGGTGTTGCGGCCTGAGCAGCAGTGTGGCCAGGGCGGCCAGTGCGGGTCGATAGTGCAGCACCTGATGCTCCCTGGCCCATGGTAACTGTATAACACCACAATCATCTGCTCCTTGAAATTATGACTATTTTACTTAAACATACGGCGAGTAAACTGGAATACCACATAGAAACAACAAAATAAAACATTTTGCCGAAAAAATGAAGGTAGGCGCTGTAAGCGTCAAAATCAGTGAAATCGCGATATACGCTAGTTGAACTAAACTGTGGTGTTGCGGCCTGAGCAGCAGTGTGGCCAGGGCGGCCAGTGCGGGTCGATAGTGCAGCACCTGATGCTCCCTGGCCCATGGTAACTATATACAACCACAATCATCTGCTCCTTGAAATTATGACTATTTTACTTAAACATACGGCGAGTAAACTGGAATACCACATAGAAACTACAAAATAAAACATTTTGCCGAAAAAATGAAGGTAGGCGCTGTAAGCGTCAAAAACAGTGAAATCGCGATATACGCTAGTTGAACTAAACTGTGGTGTTGCGGCCTGAGCAGCAGTGTGGCCAGGGCGGCAAGTGCGGGTCGATGGTGCAGCACCTGATGCTCCCTGGCCCATGGTAACTATATACAACCACAATCATCTGCTCCTTGAAATTATGACTATTTTACTTAAACATACGGCGAGTAAACTGGAATACCACATAGAAACTACAAAATAAAACATTTTGCCGAAAAAATGAAGGTAGGCGCTGTAAGCGTCAAAAACAGTGAAATCGCGATATACGCTAGTTGAACTAAACTGTGGTGTTGCGGCCTGAGCAGCAGTGTGGCCAGGGCGGCCAGTGCGGGTCGATGGTGCAGCACCTGATGCTCCCTGGCCCATGGTAACTATATACAACCACAATCATCTGCTCCTTGAAATTATGACTATTTTACTTAAACAAACGGCGAGTAAACTGGAATACCACATAGAAACTACAAAATAAAACATTTTGCCGAAAAAATGAAGGTAGGCGCTGTAAGCGTCAAAAACAGTGAAATCGCGATATACGCTAGTTGAACTAAACTGTGGTGTTGCGGCCTGAGCAGCAGTGTGGCCAGGGCGGCCAGTGCGGGTCGATAGTGCAGCACCTGATGCTCCCTGGCCCATGGTAACTATATACAACCACAATCATCTGCTCCTAGAAATTATGACTATTTTACTTAAACATACGGCGAGTAAACTGGAATACCACATAGAAACTACAAAATAAAACATTTTGCCGAAAAAATGAAGGTAGGCGCTGTAAGCGTCAAAAACAGTGAAATCGCGATATACGCTAGTTGAACTAAACTGTGGTGTTGCGGCCTGAGCAGCAGTGTGGCCAGGGCGGCCAGTGCGGGTCGATGGTGCAGCACCTGATGCTCCCTGGCCCATGGTAACTATATACAACCACAATCATCTGCTCCTTGAAATTATGACTATTTTACTTAAACATACGGCGAGTAAACTGGAATACCACATAGAAACAACAAAATAAAACATTTTGCCGAAAAAATGAAGGTAGGCGCTGTAAGCGTCAAAAACAGTGAAATCGCGATATACGCTAGTTGAACTAAACTGTGGTGTTGCGGCCTGAGCAGCAGTGTGGCCAGGGCGGCCAGTGCGGGTCGATAGTGCAGCACCTGATGCTCCCTGGCCCATGGTAACTGTATAACACCACAATCATCTGCTCCTTGAAATTATGACTATTTTACTTAAACATACGGCGAGTAAACTGGAATACCACATAGAAACAACAAAATAAAACATTTTGCCGAAAAAATGAAGGTAGGCGCTGTAAGCGTCAAAAACAGTGAAATCGCGATATACGCTAGTTGAACTAAACTGTGGTGTTGCGGCCTGAGCAGCAGTGTGGCCAGGGCGGCCAGTGCGGGTCGATAGTGCAGCACCTGATGCTCCCTGGCCCATGGTAACTATATACAACCACAATCATCTGCTCCTTGAAATTATGACTATTTTACTTAAACATACGGCGAGTAAACTGGAATACCACATAGAAACTACAAAATAAAACATTTTGCCGAAAAAATGAAGGTAGGCGCTGTAAGCGTCAAAAACAGTGAAATCGCGATATACGCTAGTTGAACTAAACTGTGGTGTTGCGGCCTGAGCAGCAGTGTGGCCAGGGCGGCCAGTGCGGGTCGATGGTGCAGCACCTGATGCTCCCTGGCCCATGGTAACTATATACAACCACAATCATCTGCTCCTTGAAATTATGACTATTTTACTTAAACAAACGGCGAGTAAACTGGAATACCACATAGAAACTACAAAATAAAACATTTTGCCGAAAAAATGAAGGTAGGCGCTGTAAGCGTCAAAAACAGTGAAATCGCGATATACGCTAGTTGAACTAAACTGTGGTGTTGCGGCCTGAGCAGCAGTGTGGCCAGGGCGGCCAGTGCGGGTCGATGGTGCAGCACCTGATGCTCCCTGGCCCATGGTAACTATATACAACCACAATCATCTGCTCCTTGAAATTATGACTATTTTACTTAAACAAACGGCGAGTAAACTGGAATACCACATAGAAACTACAAAATAAAACATTTTGCCGAAAAAATGAAGGTAGGCGCTGTAAGCGTCAAAAACAGTGAAATCGCGATATACGCTAGTTGAACTAAACTGTGGTGTTGCGGCCTGAGCAGCAGTGTGGCCAGGGCGGCCAGTGCGGGTCGATGGTGCAGCACCTGATGCTCCCTGGCCCATGGTAACTATATACAACCACAATCATCTGCTCCTTGAAATTATGACTATTTTACTTAAACATACGGCGAGTAAACTGGAATACCACATAGAAACTACAAAATAAAACATTTTGCCGAAAAAATGAAGGTAGGCGCTGTAAGCGTCAAAAACAGTGAAATCGCGATATACGCTAGTTGAACTAAACTGTGGTGTTGCGGCCTGAGCAGCAGTGTGGCCAGGGCGGCCAGTGCGGGTCGATGGTGCAGCACCTGATGCTCCCTGGCCCATGGTAACTATATACAACCACAATCATCTGCTCCTTGAAATTATGACTATTTTACTTAAACAAACGGCGAGTAAACTGGAATACCACATAGAAACTACAAAATAAAACATTTTGCCGAAAAAATGAAGGTAGGCGCTGTAAGCGTCAAAAACAGTGAAATCGCGATATACGCTAGTTGAACTAAACTGTGGTGTTGCGGCCTGAGCAGCAGTGTGGCCAGGGCGGCCAGTGCGGGTCGATAGTGCAGCACCTGATGCTCCCTGGCCCATGGTAACTATATACAACCACAATCATCTGCTCCTTGAAATTATGACTATTTTACTTAAACATACGGCGAGTAAACTGGAATACCACATAGAAACTACAAAATAAAACATTTTGCCGAAAAAATGAAGGTAGGCGCTGTAAGCGTCAAAAACAGTGAAATCGCGATATACGCTAGTTGAACTAAACTGTGGTGTTGCGGCCTGAGCAGCAGTGTGGCCAGGGCGGCCAGTGCGGGTCGATGGTGCAGCACCTGATGCTCCCTGGCCCATGGTAACTATATACAACCACAATCATCTGCTCCTTGAAATTATGACTATTTTACTTAAACATACGGCGAGTAAACTGGAATACCACATAGAAACTACAAAATAAAACATTTTGCCGAAAAAATGAAGGTAGGCGCTGTAAGCGTCAAAAACAGTGAAATCGCGATATACGCTAGTTGAACTAAACTGTGGTGTTGCGGCCTGAGCAGCAGTGTGGCCAGGGCGGCCAGTGCGGGTCGATAGTGCAGCACCTGATGCTCCCTGGCCCATGGTAACTGTATAACACCACAATCATCTGCTCCTTGAAATTATGACTATTTTACTTAAACATACGGCGAGTAAACTGGAATACCACATAGAAACAACAAAATAAAACATTTTGCCGAAAAAATGAAGGTAGGCGCTGTAAGCGTCAAAAACAGTGAAATCGCGATATACGCTAGTTGAACTAAACTGTGGTGTTGCGGCCTGAGCAGCAGTGTGGCCAGGGCGGCCAGTGCGGGTCGATAGTGCAGCACCTGATGCTCCCTGGCCCATGGTAACTATATACAACCACAATCATCTGCTCCTTGAAATTATGACTATTTTACTTAAACATACGGCGAGTAAACTGGAATACCACATAGAAACTACAAAATAAAACATTTTGCCGAAAAAATGAAGGTAGGCGCTGTAAGCGTCAAAAACAGTGAAATCGCGATATACGCTAGTTGAACTAAACTGTGGTGTTGCGGCCTGAGCAGCAGTGTGGCCAGGGCGGCCAGTGCAGGTCGATGGTGCAGCACCTGATGCTCCCTGGCCCATGGTAACTATATACAACCACAATCATCTGCTCCTTGAAATTATGACTATTTTACTTAAACAAACGGCGAGTAAACTGGAATACCACATAGAAACTACAAAATAAAACATTTTGCCGAAAAAATGAAGGTAGGCGCTGTAAGC
Organism: Locusta migratoria; assembly: GCA_026315105.1. Taxonomy (NCBI): domain Eukaryota; kingdom Metazoa; phylum Arthropoda; class Insecta; order Orthoptera; family Acrididae; genus Locusta; species Locusta migratoria. The sequence goes on from JAOYRU010000283.1 coordinate 63,991, forward strand.
GTCAAAAACAGTGAAATCGCGATATACGCTAGTTGAACTAAACTGTGGTGTTGCGGCCTGAGCAGCAGTGTGGCCAGGGCGGCCAGTGCGGGTCGATAGTGCAGCACCTGATGCTCCCTGGCCCATGGTAACTATATACAACCACAATCATCTGCTCCTTGAAATTATGACTATTTTACTTAAACATACGGCGAGTAAACTGGAATACCACATAGAAACTACAAAATAAAACATTTTGCCGAAAAAATGAAGGTAGGCGCTGTAAGCGTCAAAAACAGTGAAATCGCGATATACGCTAGTTGAACTAAACTGTGGTGTTGCGGCCTGAGCAGCAGTGTGGCCAGGGCGGCCAGTGCGGGTCGATGGTGCAGCACCTGATGCTCCCTGGCCCATGGTAACTATATACGACCACAATCATCTGCTCTTAGAAATTATGACTATTTTACTTAAACATACGGCGAGTAAACTGGAATACCACATAGAAACTACAAAATAAAACATTTTGCCGAAAAAATGAAGGTAGGCGCTGTAAGCGTCAAAAACAGTGAAATCGCGATATACGCTAGTTGAACTAAACTGTGGTGTTGCGGCCTGAGCAGCAGTGTGGCCAGGGCGGCCAGTGCGGGTCGATAGTGCAGCACCTGATGCTCCCTGGCCCATGGTAACTGTATAACACCACAATCATCTGCTCCTTGAAATTATGACTATTTTACTTAAACATACGTCGAGTAAACTGGAATACCACATAGAAACAACAAAATAAAACATTTTGCCGAAAAAATGAAGGTAGGCGCTGTAAGCGTCAAAAACAGTGAAATCGCGATATACGCTAGTTGAACTAAACTGTGGTGTTGCGGCCTGAGCAGCAGTGTGGCCAGGGCGGCCAGTGCGGGTCGATAGTGCAGCACCTGATGCTCCCTGGCCCATGGTAACTATATACAACCACAATCATCTGCTCCTTGAAATTATGACTATTTTACTTAAACATACGGCGAGTAAACTGGAATACCACATAGAAACTACAAAATAAAACATTTTGCCGAAAAAATGAAGGGTAGGCGCTGTAAGCGTCAAAAACAGTGAAATCGCGATATACGCTAGTTGAACTAAACTGTGGTGTTGCGGCCTGAGCAGCAGTGTGGCCAGGGCGGCCAGTGCGGGTCGATGGTGCAGCACCTGATGCTCCCTGGCCCATGGTAACTATATACAACCACAATCATCTGCTCCTTGAAATTATGACTATTTTACTTAAACAAACGGCGAGTAAACTGGAATACCACATAGAAACAACAAAATAAAACATTTTGCCGAAAAAATGAAGGTAGGCGCTGTAAGCGTCAAAAACAGTGAAATCGCGATATACGCTAGTTGAACTAAACTGTGGTGTTGCGGCCTGAGCAGCAGTGTGGCCAGGGCGGCCAGTGCGGGTCGATAGTGCAGCACCTGATGCTCCCTGGCCCATGGTAACTGTATAACACCACAATCATCTGCTCCTTGAAATTATGACTATTTTACTTAAACATACGGCGAGTAAACTGGAATACCACATAGAAACAACAAAATAAAACATTTTGCCGAAAAAATGAAGGTAGGCGCTGTAAGCGTCAAAAACAGTGAAATCGCGATATACGCTAGTTGAACTAAACTGTGGTGTTGCGGCCTGAGCAGCAGTGTGGCCAGGGCGGCCAGTGCGGGTCGATAGTGCAGCACCTGATGCTCCCTGGCCCATGGTAACTATATACAACCACAATCATCTGCTCCTTGAAATTATGACTATTTTACTTAAACAAACGGCGAGTAAACTGGAATACCACATAGAAACAACAAAATAAAACATTTTGCCGAAAAAATGAAGGTAGGCGCTGTAAGCTTCAAAAACAGTGAAATCGCGATATACGCTAGTTGAACTAAACTGTGGTGTTGCGGCCTGAGCAGCAGTGTGGCCAGGGCGGCCAGTGCGGGTCGATAGTGCAGCACCTGATGCTCCCTGGCCCATGGTAACTATATACAACCACATTCATCATCTGCTCCTTGAAATTATGACTATTTTACTTAAACAAACGGCGAGTAAACTGGAATACCACATAAAAACAAAATAAAACATTTTGCCGAAAAAATGAAGGTAGGCGCTGTAAGCGTCAAATACAGTGAAATCGCGATATACGCTAGTTGAACTAAACTGTGGTGTTGCGGCCTGAGCAGCAGTGTGGCCAGGGCGGCCAGTGCGGGTCGATGGTGCAGCACCTGATGCTCCCTGGCCCATGGTAACTATATACAACCACAATCATCTGCTCCTTGAAATTATGACTATTTTACTTAAACAAACGGCGAGTAAACTGGAATACCACATAGAAACAACAAAATAAAACATTTTGCCGAAAAAATGAAGGTAGGCGCTGTAAGCGTCAAAAACAGTGAAATCGCGATATACGCTAGTTGAACTAAACTGTGGTGTTGCGGCCTGAGCAGCAGTGTGGCCAGGGCGGCCAGTGCGGGTCGATAGTGCAGCACCTGATGCTTCCTGGCCCATGGTAACTGTATAACACCACAATCATCTGCTCCTTGAAATTATGACTATTTTACTTAAACATACGGCGAGTAAACTGGAATACCACATAGAAACAACAAAATAAAACATTTTGCCGAAAAAATGAAGGTAGGCGCTGTAAGCGTCAAAAACAGTGAAATCGCGATATACGCTAGTTGAACTAAACTGTGGTGTTGCGGCCTGAGCAGCAGTGTGGCCAGGGCGGCCAGTGCGGGTCGATAGTGCAGCACCTGATGCTTCCTGGCCCATGGTAACTGTATAACACCACAATCATCTGCTCCTTGAAATTATGACTATTTTACTTAAACATACGTCGAGTAAACTGGAATACCACATAGAAACAACAAAATAAAACATTTTGCCGAAAAAATGAAGGTAGGCGCTGTAAGCGTCAAAAACAGTGAAATCGCGATATACGCTAGTTGAACTAAACTGTGGTGTTGCGGCCTGAGCAGCAGTGTGGCCAGGGCGGCCAGTGCGGGTCGATAGTGCAGCACCTGATGCTCCCTGGCCCATGGTAACTATATACAACCACATTCATCATCTGCTCCTTGAAATTATGACTATTTTACTTAAACAAACGGCGAGTAAACTGGAATACCACATAAAAACAAAATAAAACATTTTGCCGAAAAAATGAAGGTAGGCGCTGTAAGCGTCAAATACAGTGAAATCGCGATATACGCTAGTTGAACTAAACTGTGGTGTTGCGGCCTGAGCAGCAGTGTGGCCAGGGCGGCCAGTGCGGGTCGATGGTGCAGCACCTGATGCTCCCTGGCCCATGGTAACTATATACAACCACAATCATCTGCTCCTTGAAATTATGACTATTTTACTTAAACAAACGGCGAGTAAACTGGAATACCACATAGAAACAACAAAATAAAACATTTTGCCGAAAAAATGAAGGTAGGCGCTGTAAGCGTCAAAAACAGTGAAATCGCGATATACGCTAGTTGAACTAAACTGTGGTGTTGCGGCCTGAGCAGCAGTGTGGCCAGGGCGGCCAGTGCGGGTCGATAGTGCAGCACCTGATGCTTCCTGGCCCCATGGTAACTGTATAACACCACAATCATCTGCTCCTTGAAATTATGACTATTTTACTTAAACATACGGCGAGTAAACTGGAATACCACATAGAAACAACAAAATAAAACATTTTGCCGAAAAAATGAAGGTAGGCGCTGTAAGCGTCAAAAACAGTGAAATCGCGATATACGCTAGTTGAACTAAACTGTGGTGTTGCGGCCTGAGCAGCAGTGTGGCCAGGGCGGCCAGTGCGGGTCGATAGTGCAGCACCTGATGCTTCCTGGCCCATGGTAACTGTATAACACCACAATCATCTGCTCCTTGAAATTATGACTATTTTACTTAAACATACGTCGAGTAAACTGGAATACCACATAGAAACTACAAAATAAAACATTTTGCCGAAAAAATGAAGGTAGGGCGCTGTAAGCGTCAAAAACAGTGAAATCGCGATATACGCTAGTTGAACTAAACTGTGGTGTTGCGGCCTGAGCAGCAGTGTGGCCAGGGCGGCCAGTGCGGGTCGATAGTGCAGCACCTGATGCTCCCTGGCCCATGGTAACTATATACAACCACAATCATCTGCTCCTTGAAATTATGACTATTTTACTTAAACATACGGCGAGTAAACTGGAATACCACATAGAAACTACAAAATAAAACATTTTGCCGAAAAAATGAAGGTAGGCGCTGTAAGCGTCAAAAAACAGTGAAATCGCGATATACGCTAGTTGAACTAAACTGTGGTGTTGCGGCCTGAGCAGCAGTGTGGCCAGGGCGGCCAGTGCGGGTCGATGGTGCAGCACCTGATGCTCCCTGGCCCATGGTAACTATATACAACCACAATCATCTGCTCCTTGAAATTATGACTATTTTACTTAAACAAACGGCGAGTAAACTGGAATACCACATAGAAACAACAAAATAAAACATTTTGCCGAAAAAATGAAGGTAGGCGCTGTAAGCGTCAAAAACAGTGAAATCGCGATATACGCTAGTTGAACTAAACTGTGGTGTTGCGGCCTGAGCAGCAGTGTGGCCAGGGCGGCCAGTGCGGGTCGATAGTGCAGCACCTGATGCTCCCTGGCCCATGGTAACTGTATAACACCACAATCATCTGCTCCTTGAAATTATGACTATTTTACTTAAACATACGGCGAGTAAACTGGAATACCACATAGAAACAACAAAATAAAACATTTTGCCGAAAAAATGAAGGTAGGCGCTGTAAGCGTCAAAAACAGTGAAATCGCGATATACGCTAGTTGAACTAAACTGTGGTGTTGCGGCCTGAGCAGCAGTGTGGCCAGGGCGGCCAGTGCGGGTCGATAGTGCAGCACCTGATGCTCCCTGGCCCATGGTAACTATATACAACCACAATCATCTGCTCCTTGAAATTATGACTATTTTACTTAAACAAACGGCGAGTAAACTGGAATACCACATAGAAACAACAAAATAAAACATTTTGCCGAAAAAATGAAGGTAGGCGCTGTAAGCTTCAAAAACAGTGAAATCGCGATATACGCTAGTTGAACTAAACTGTGGTGTTGCGGCCTGAGCAGCAGTGTGGCCAGGGCGGCCAGTGCGGGTCGATAGTGCAGCACCTGATGCTCCCTGGCCCATGGTAACTATATACAAACCACATTCATCATCTGCTCCTTGAAATTATGACTATTTTACTTAAACAAACGGCGAGTAAACTGGAATACCACATAAAAACAAAATAAAACATTTTGCCGAAAAAATGAAAGTAGGCGCTGTAAGCGTCAAATACAGTGAAATCGCGATATACGCTAGTTGAACTAAACTGTGGTGTTGCGGCCTGAGCAGCAGTGTGGCCAGGGCGGCCAGTGCGGGTCGATGGTGCAGCACCTGATGCTCCCTGGCCCATGGTAACTATATACAACCACAATCATCTGCTCCTTGAAATTATGACTATTTTACTTAAACAAACGGCGAGTAAACTGGAATACCACATAGAAACAACAAAATAAAACATTTTGCCGAAAAAATGAAGGTAGGCGCTGTAAGCGTCAAAAACAGTGAAATCGCGATATACGCTAGTTGAACTAAACTGTGGTGTTGCGGCCTGAGCAGCAGTGTGGCCAGGGCGGCCAGTGCGGGTCGATAGTGCAGCACCTGATGCTTCCTGGCCCATGGTAACTGTATAACACCACAATCATCTGCTCCTTGAAATTATGACTATTTTACTTAAACATACGGCGAGTAAACTGGAATACCACATAGAAACAACAAAATAAAACATTTTGCCGAAAAAATGAAGGTAGGCGCTGTAAGCGTCAAAAACAGTGAAATCGCGATATACGCTAGTTGAACTAAACTGTGGTGTTGCGGCCTGAGCAGCAGTGTGGCCAGGGCGGCCAGTGCGGGTCGATAGTGCAGCACCTGATGCTCCCTGGCCCATGGTAACTGTATAACACCACAATCATCTGCTCCTTGAAATTATGACTATTTTACTTAAACATACGGCGAGTAAACTGGAATACCACATAGAAACAACAAAATAAAACATTTTGCCGAAAAAATGAAGGTAGGCGCTGTAAGCGTCAAAAACAGTGAAATCGCGATATACGCTAGTTGAACTAAACTGTGGTGTTGCGGCCTGAGCAGGCAGTGTGGCCAGGGCGGCCAGTGCGGGTCGATAGTGCAGCACCTGATGCTCCCTGGCCCATGGTAACTATATACAACCACAATCATCTGCTCCTTGAAATTATGACTATTTTACTTAAACAAACGGCGAGTAAACTGGAATACCACATAGAAACAACAAAATAAAACATTTTGCCGAAAAAATGAAGGTAGGCGCTGTAAGCGTCAAAAACAGTGAAATCGCGATATACGCTAGTTGAACTAAACTGTGGTGTTGCGGCCTGAGCAGCAGTGTGGCCAGGGTGGCCAGTGCGGGTCGATAGTGCAGCACCTGATGCTCCCTAGCCCATGGTAACTATATACAACCACATTCATCATCTGCTCCTTGAAATTATGACTATTTTACTTAAACAAACGGCGAGTAAACTGGAATACCACATAAAAACAAAATAAAACATTTTGCCGAAAAAATGAAGGTAGGCGCTGTAAGCGTCAAAAACAGTGAAATCGCGATATACGCTAGTTGAACTAAACTGTGGTGTTGCGGCCTGAGCAGCAGTGTGGCCAGGGCGGCCAGTGCGGGTCGATGGTGCAGCACCTGATGCTCCCTGGCCCATGGTAACTATATACAACCACAATCATCTGCTCCTTGAAATTATGACTATTTTACTTAAACAAACGGCGAGTAAACTGGAATACCACATAGAAACAACAAAATAAAACATTTTGCCGAAAAAATGAAGGTAGGCGCTGTAAGCGTCAAAAACAGTGAAATCGCGATATACGCTAGTTGAACTAAACTGTGGTGTTGCGGCCTGAGCAGCAGTGTGGCCAGGGCGGCCAGTGCGGGTCGATAGTGCAGCACCTGATGCACCCCTGGCCCATGGTAACTGTATAACACCACAATCATTTGCTCCTTGAAATTATGACTATTTTACTTAAACATACGGCGAGTAAACTGGAATACCACATAGAAACAACAAAATAAAACATTTTGCCGAAAAAATGAAGGTAGGCGCTGTAAGCGTCAAAAACAGTGAAATCGCGATATACGCTAGTTGAACTAAACTGTGGTGTTGCGGCCTGAGCAGCAGTGTGGCCAGGGCGGCCAGTGCGGGTCGATGGTGCAGCACCTGATGCTCCCTGGCCCATGGTAACTATATACAACCACAATCATCTGCTCCTTGAAATTATGACTATTTTACTTAAACATACGGCGAGTAAACTGGAATACCACATAGAAACAACAAAATAAAACATTTTGCCGAAAAAATGAAGGTAGGCGCTGTAAGCGTCAAAAACAGTGAAATCGCGATATACGCTAGTTGAACTAAACTGTGGTGTTGCGGCCTGAGCAGCAGTGTGGCCAGGGCGGCCAGTGCGGGTCGATGGTGCAGCACCTGATGCTCCCTGGCCCATGGTAACTATATACAACCACAATCATCTGCTCCTTGAAATTATGACTATTTTACTTAAACATACGGCGAGTAAACTGGAATACCACATAGAAACTACAAAATAAAACAAATTGCCGAAAAAATGAAGGTAGGCGCTGTAAGCGTCAAAAACAGTGAAATCGCGATATACGCTAGTTGAACTAAACTGTGGTGTTGCGGCCTGAGCAGCAGTGTGGCCAGGGCGGCCAGTGCGGGTCGATAGTGCAGCACCTGATGCTCCCTGGCCCATGGTAACTGTATAACACCACAATCATCTGCTCCTTGTAATTATGACTTTTTTACTTAAACATACGGCGAGTAAACTGGAATACCACATAGAAACAACAAAATAAAACATTTTGCCGAAAAAATGAAGGTAGGCGCTGTAAGCGTCAAAAAACAGTGAAATCGCGATATACGCTAGTTGAACTAAACTGTGGTGTTGCGGCCTGAGCAGCAGTGTGGCCAGGGCGGCCAGTGCGGGTCGATAGTGCAGCACCTGATGCTCCCTGGCCCATGGTAACTGTATAACACCACAATCATCTGCTCCTTGAAATTATGACTATTTTACTTAAACATACGGCGAGTAAACTGGAATACCACATAGAAACAACAAAATAAAACATTTTGCCGAAAAAATGAAGGTAGGCGCTGTAAGCGTCAAAAACAGTGAAATCGCGATATACGCTAGTTGAACTAAACTGTGGTGTTGCGGCCTGAGCAGCAGTGTGGCCAGGGCGGCCAGTGCGGGTCGATAGTGCAGCACCTGATGCTCCCTGGCCCATGGTAACTATATACAACCACAATCATCTGCTCCTTGAAATTATGACTATTTTACTTAAACATACGGCGAGTAAACTGGGAATACCACATAGAAACAACAAAATAAAACATTTTGCCGAAAAAATGAAGGTAGGCGCTGTAAGCGTCAAAAACAGTGAAATCGCGATATACGCTAGTTGAACTAAACTGTGGTGTTGCGGCCTGAGCAGCAGTGTGGCCAGGGCGGCCAGTGCGGGTCGATGGTGCAGCACCTGATGCTCCCTGGCCCATGGTAACTATATACAACCACAATCATCTGCTCCTTGAAATTATGACTATTTTACTTAAACATACGGCGAGTAAACTGGAATACCACATAGAAACTACAAAATAAAACAAATTGCCGAAAAAATGAAGGTAGGCGCTGTAAGCGTCAAAAACAGTGAAATCGCGATATACGCTAGTTGAACTAAACTGTGGTGTTGCGGCCTGAGCAGCAGTGTGGGCCAGGGCGGCCAGTGCGGGGTCGATAGTGCAGCACCTGATGCTCCCTGGCCCATGGTAACTGTATAACACCACAATCATCTGCTCCTTGAAATTATGACTATTTTACTTAAACATACGGCGAGTAAACTGGAATACCACATAGAAACAACAAAATAAAACATTTTGCCGAAAAAATGAAGGTAGGCGCTGTAAGCGTCAAAAACAGTGAAATCGCGATATACGCTAGTTGAACTAAACTGTGGTGTTGCGGCCTGAGCAGCAGTGTGGCCAGGGCGGCCAGTGCGGGTCGATAGTGCAGCACCTGATGCTCCCTGGCCCATGGTAACTATATACAACCACAATCATCTGCTCCTTGAAATTATGACTATTTTACTTAAACATACGGCGAGTAAACTGGAATACCACATAGAAACAACAAAATAAAACATTTTGCCGAAAAAATTAAGGTAGGCGCTGTAAGCGTCAAAAACAGTGAAATCGCGATATACGCTAGTTGAACTAAACTGTGGTGTTGCGGCCTGAGCAGCAGTGTGGCCAGGGCGGCCAGTGCGGGTCGATGGTGCAGCACCTGATGCTCCCTGGCCCATGGTAACTATATACAACCACAATCATCTGCTCCTTGAAATTATGACTATTTTACTTAAACATACGGCGAGTAAACTGGAATACCACATAGAAACTACAAAATAAAACATTTTGCCGAAAAAAATGAAGGTAGGCGCTGTAAGCGTCAAAAACAGTGAAATCGCGATATACGCTAGTTGAACTAAACTGTGGTGTTGCGGCCTGAGCAGCAGTGTGGCCAGGGCGGCCAGTGCGGGTCGATAGTGCAGCACCTGATGCTCCCCTGGCCCATGGTAACTGTATAACACCCACAATCATCTGCTCCTTGAAATTATGACTATTTTACTTAAACATACGGCGAGTAAACTGGAATACCACATAGAAACAACAAAATAAAACATTTTGCCGAAAAAATGAAGGTAGGCGCTGTAAGCGTCAAAAACAGTGAAATCGCGATATACGCTAGTTGAACTAAACTGTGGTGTTGCGGCCTGAGCAGCAGTGTGGCCAGGGCGGCCAGTGCGGGTCGATAGTGCAGCACCTGATGCTCCCTGGCCCATGGTAACTATATACAACCACAATCATCTGCTCCTTGAAATTATGACTATTTTACTTAAACATACGGCGAGTAAACCTGGAATACCACATAGAAACTACAAAATAAAACATTTTGCCGAAAAAATGAAGGTAGGCGCTGTAAGCGTCAAAAACAGTGAAATCGCGATATACGCTAGTTGAACTAAACTGTGGTGTTGCGGCCTGAGCAGCAGTGTGGCCAGGGCGGCCAGTGCGGGTCGATGGTACAGCACCTGATGCTCCCTGGCCCATGGTAACTATATACAACCACAATCATCTGCTCCTTGAAATTATGACTATTTTACTTAAACGAACGGCGAGTAAACTGGAATACCACATAGAAACAACAAAATAAAACATTTTGCCGAAAAAATGAAGGTAGGCGCTGTAAGCGTCAAAAACAGTGAAATCGCGATATACGCTAGTTGAACTAAACTGTGGTGTTGCGGCCTGAGCAGCAGTGTGGCCAGGGCGGCCAGTGCGGGTCGATAGTGCAGCACCTGATGCTCCCTGGCCCCATGGTAACTGTATAACACCACAATCATCTGCTCCTTGAAATTATGACTATTTTACTTAAACATACGGCGAGTAAACTGGAATACCACATAGAAACAACAAAATAAAACATTTTGCCGAAAAAATGAAGGTAGGCGCTGTAAGCGTCAAAAACAGTGAAATCGCGATATACGCTAGTTGAACTAAACTGTGGTGTTGCGGGCCTGAGCAGCAGTGTGGCCAGGGCGGCCAGGGCGGGTCGATAGTGCAGCACCTGATGCTCCCTGGCCCATGGTAACTATATACAACCACAATCATCTGCTCCTTGAAATTATGACTATTTTACTTAAACAAACGGCGAGTAAACTGGAATACCACATAGAAACAACAAAATAAAACATTTTGCCGAAAAAATGAAGGTAGGCGCTGTAAGCGTCAAAAACAGTGAAATCGCGATATACGCTAGTTGAACTAAACTGTGGTGTTGCGGCCTGAGCAGCAGTGTGGCCAGGCGGCCAGTGCGGGTCGATAGTGCAGCACCTGATGCTCCCTGGCCCATGGTAACTATATACAACCACATTCATCATCTGCTCCTTGAAATTATGACTATTTTACTTAAACAAACGGCGAGTAAACTGGAATACCACATAGAAACTACAAAATAAAACATTTTGCCGAAAAAATGAAGGTAGGCGCTGTAAGCGTCAAAAACAGTGAAATCGCGATATACGCTAGTTGAACTAAACTGTGGTGTTGCGGCCTGAGCAGCAGTGTGGCCAGGGCGGCCAGTGCGGGTCGATGGTGCAGCACCTGATGCTCCCTGGCCCATGGTAACTATATACAACCACAATCATCTGCTCCTTGAAATTATGACTATTTTACTTAAACAAACGGCGAGTAAACTGGAATACCACATAGAAACAACAAAATAAAACATTTTGCCGAAAAAAATGAAGGTAGGCGCTGTAAGCGTCAAAAACAGTGAAATCGCGATATACGCTAGTTGAACTAAACTGTGGTGTTGCGGCCTGAGCAGCAGTGTGGCCAGGGCGGCCCAGTGCGGGTCGATAGTGCAGCACCTGATGCTCCCTGGCCCATGGTAACTGTATAACACCACAATCATCTGCTCCTTGAAATTATGACTATTTTACTTAAACATACGGCGAGTAAACTGGAATACCACATAGAAACAACAAAATAAAACATTTTGCCGAAAAAATGAAGGTAGGCGCTGTAAGCGTCAAAAACAGTGAAATCGCGATATACGCTAGTTGAACTAAACTGTGGTGTTGCGGCCTGAGCAGCAGTGTGGCCAGGGCGGCCAGTGCGGGTCGATAGTGCAGCACCTGATGCTCCCTGGCCCATGGTAACTATATACAACCCACAATCATCTGCTCCTTGAAATTATGACTATTTTACTTAAACATACGGCGAGTAAACTGGAATACCACATAGAAACTACAAAATAAAACATTTTGCCGAAAAAATGAAGGTAGGCGCTGTAAGCGTCAAAAACAGTGAAATCGCGATATACGCTAGTTGAACTAAACTGTGGTGTTGCGGCCTGAGGCAGCAGTGTGGCCAGGGCGGCCAGTGCGGGTCGATGGTGCAGCACCTGATGCTCCCTGG
>JAOYRU010000284.1:0-111677 GCA_026315105.1 Locusta migratoria
AATCCACTTTATTCTCCGTTTGTTTAAGTCAAATAGTCATAATTTCAAAGATCAGATGATTGTGGTTGTATCTCGTTACCATGGCCAGTGAGCATCAGGTGCCGCACCACCGACCCCGCACTGGCTGCCCTGCCACACTGCTGCTCAGCCCGCAACACTACAGATTATTTGTACTAGCGTATATCGCGTTTTCACCGTTTTTGACGCTTACAGCCACTATTTTCCTTTTTCGCCAAAATGTTTTATTTTGCTGTTTCTTAATGGTAATCCACTTTATTCTCCGTTTGTTTAAGTCAAATAGTCATAATTTCAAAGATCAGATGATTGTGGTTGTATCTCGTTACCATGGCCAGTGAGCATCAGGTGCCGCACCACCGACCCGCACTGGCTGCCTTGGCCACACTGCTGCTCAGGCCGCAACACTACAGATTAGTTGTACTAGTGTATATCGCGTTTTTTACTGTTTTTGACGCTTACAGCCACTACTTTCCTTTTTCGCCAAAATGTTTTATTTTGCTGTTTCTTAATGAAAATCCACTTTATTCTACGTTTGTTTAAGTCAAATAGTCATAATTTCAATGTTCAGATGATTGTGGTTGTATCTCGTTACCATGGCCAGTGAGCATCAGGTGCCGCACCACCGACTCGCACTGGCTGCCCTGGCCACACAGCTGCTCAGGCCGCAACAATACAGATTAGTTGTACTAGCGTATATCGCGTTTTCACCGTTTTTGAAGCTTACAGCCACTACTTTCCTTTTTCGCCAAAATGTTTTATTTTGCTGTTTCTTAATGGTAATCCACTTTATTCTCCGTTTGTTTAAGTCAAATAGTCATAATTTCAAAAATCAGATGATTGTGGTTGTATCTCGTTACCATGGCCAGTGAGCATCAGGTGCCGCACCACCGACCCGCACTGGCTGCCCTGGCCACACAGCTGCTCAGGCCGCAACACTACAGATTAGTTGTACTAGCGTATATCGCGTATTCACTGTTATTGACGCTTACAGCCACTACTTTCCTTTTTCGCTAAAATGTTTTATTTTGCTGTTTCTTAATGGTAATCCACATTATTCTACGTTTGTTTAAGTCAAATAGTCCATAATTTCAAGGATCAGATGATTGTGGTTGTATCTCGTTACCATGGCCAGTGAGCATCAGGTGCCGCACCACCGACTCGCACTGGCTGCCCTGGCCACACAGCTGCTCAGGCCGCAACACTACAGATTAGTTGTACTAGCGTATATCGCGTTTTCACCGTTTTGATGCTTACAGCCACTACTTTCCTTTTCTCGCCAAAATGTTTTATTTTGCTGTTTCTTAATGGTAATCCACTTTATTCTCCGTTTGTTTAAGTCAAATAGTCATAATTTCAAAGATCAGATGATTGTGGTTGTATCTCGTTACCATGGCCAGTGAGCATCAGGTGCCGCACCACCGACCCCCACTGGCTGCCCTGGCCACACTGCTGCTCAGCCCGCAACACTACAGATTAGTTGTACTAGCGTACATCGCGTTTTCACCGTTGTTGACGCTTACAGCCACTATTTTCCTTTTTCGCCAAATGTTTTATTTTGCTGTTTCTTAATGGTAATCCAGATTATTCGCCGTTTGTTTAATTCAAATAGTCATGATTTCAAGGAGCAGATGATTGTGGTTGTATCTCGATACCATGGCCAGTGAGCATCAGGTGCCGCTCCACCGACCCGCACTGGCTGCCTTGGCCACACTGCTGCTCAGGCCGCAACACTACAGATTAGTTGTACTAGTGTATATCGCGTTTTCACTGTTTTTGACGCTTACAGCCACTACTTTCCCTTTTCGCCAAAATGTTTTATTTTGCTGTTTCTTAATGAAAATCCACATTATTCTACGTTTGTTTAAGTCAAATAGTCATAATTTCAAGGATCAGATGATTGTGGTTGTATCTCGTTACCATGGCCAGTGAGCATCAGGTGCCGCACCACCGACTCGCACTGGCTGCCCTGGCCACATAGCTGCTCAGGCCGCAACAATACAGATTAATTGTACTAGCGTATATCGCGTTTTCACCGTTTTTGACGCTTACAGCTACTACTTTCCTTTTTCGCCAAAATTGTTTTATTTTGCTGTTTCTTAATGGTAATCCACTTTATTCTCCGTTTGTTTAAGTCAAATATTCATAATTTCAAAGATCAGATGATTGTGGTTGTATCTCGTTACCATGGCCAGTGAGCATCAGGTGCCGCACCACCGACCCGCACTGGCTGCCCTGGCCACACTGCTGCTCAGCCCGCAACACTACAGATTATTTGTACTAGCGTATATCGCGTTTTCACCGTTTTTGACGCTTACAGCCACTATTTTCCTTTTCGCCAATATGTTTTATTTGCTGTTTCTTAATGGTAATCCAGATTATTCGCCGTTTGTTTAAGTCAAATAGTCATGATTTCAAGGAGCAGATGATTGTGGTTGTATCTCGATACCATGGCCAGTGAGCATCAGGTGCCGCACCACCGACCCGCACTGGCTTGCCTTGGCCACACTGCTGCTCAGGCCTCAACACTACAGAATAGTTGTACTAGTGTATATCGCGTTTTCACTGTTTTTGACGCTTACAGCCACTACTTTCCTTTTTCGCCAAAATGTTTTATTTTGCTGTTTCTTAATGAAAATCCACTTTATTCTACGTTTGTTTAAGTCAAATAGTCATAATTTCAAGGATCAGATGATTGTGGTTGTATCTCGTTACCATGGCCAGTGAGCATCGGGTGGCGCACCACCGACCCGCACTGGCTGCCCTGGCCACACTGCTGCTCAGGCCGCAACACTACAGATTAGTTGTACTAGCGTATATCGCGTTTTCACCGATTTTGAGTCTTACAGCCACTACTTTCCTTTTTCGCCAAAGTGTTTTATTTTGCTGTTTCTTAATGGTAATCCACTTTATTCTACGTTTGTTTAAGTCAAATAGTCATAATTTCAAGGATCAGATGATTGTGGTTTTATCTCGTTACCATGGCCAGTGAACATCAGGTGCCGCACCACCGACCCGCACTGGCTGCCCTGGCCACACTGCTGCTCAGGACGCAACACTACAGATTAGTTGTACTATCGTATATCGCGGTTTTCACTGTTTTTGACGCTTACAGCCACTACTATCCTTTTTCGCCAAAATGTTTTATTTTGCTGTTTCTAATGGTAATCCAGTTTATTCGCCGTTTGTTTAAGTCAAATAGTCATGATTTCAAGGAGCAGATGATTGTGGTTGTATCTCGATACATGGCAGTGAGCATCAGGTGCCGCACCATCGACCCGCACTGGCTGCCTTGGCCACACTGCTAGCTCAGGCCGCAACACTACAGATTAGTTGTACTAGTGTATATCGCGTTTTCACTGTTTTTGACGCTTACAGCCACTACTTTCCTTTTTCGCCAAAATGTTTTATTTTGCTGTTTCTTAATGGTAACCCACTTTATTCTCCGTTGTTTAAGTCAAAATCATAATTTCAAGAATCAGATGATTGTGGTTGTATCTCGTTACCATGGCCAGTGAGCATCAGGTGCCGCAACACCGACCCGCACTGGCTGCCCTGGCCACACTGCTGCTCAGGCCGCAACACTACAGATTAGTTGTACTAGAGTATATCGCGTTTTCACTGTTTTTGACGCTTACAGCCACTACTTTCCTTTTTCGCCAAAATGTTTTATTTTGCTGTTTCTTATTGGTAATCCACTTTATTCTCCGTTTGTTTAAGTCAAATAGTCATAATTTCAAAGATCAGATGATTGTGGTTGTATCCCGTTTACCATGGCCAGTGAGCATCAGATGCCCACACCACCAACCCGCACTGGCTGCCCTGGCCACACTGCTGCTCAGCCCGCAACACTACAGATTATTTGTACTAGCGTATATCGCGTTTTCACCGTTTTTGAGGCTTACAGCCACTACTTTCCTTTTTCGCCAAAATATTTTATTTTGCTGTTTCTTAATGGGTAATGCACATTATTCTACGTTTGTTTAAGTCAAATAGTCATAATTTCAAGGATCAGATGATTGTGGTTGTATCTCGTTACCATGGCCAGTGAGAATCAGGTGCCGCACCACCGGACCCGCACTGGCTGCCCTGGCCACACAGCTGCTCAGGCGGCAACACTACAGATTAGTTGTACTAGCGTATATCGCGTTTTCACCGTTTTTGACGCTTACAGCCACTACTTTCTTTTTTCGCCAAAATGTTTTATTTTGCTGTTCTCAATGGTAATCCACTTATTCCCCGTTTGTTTAAGTCAAATAGTCATAATTTCAAGGATCAGATGATTGTGGTTGTATCTCGTTACCATGGCCAGTGAGAATCAGGTGCCGCACCACCGACCCGCACTGGCTGCCCTGGCCACACTGCTGCTCAGGCCGCAACACTACAGATTAGTTGTACTAGCGTATATCGCGTTTTCACCGTTTTTTGAGGCTTACAGCCACTACTTTCCTTTTTCGCCAAAATGTTTTTATTTGCTGTTTCTTAATGGTAATCCACTTTCTTCTCCGTTTGTTTAAGTCAAATAGTCATAATTTCAAAGATCAGATGATTGTGGTTGTATCTCGTTACCATGGCCAGTGAGCATCAGGTGCCGCACCACCGACCCCCACTGGCTGCCCTGGCCACACTGCTGCTCAGGCCGCAACACTACAGATTAGTTGTACTAGCGTATATCGCGTTTTCACTGTTTTTGACGCTTACAGCCACTACTATCCTTTTCGCCAAAATGTTTTATTTTGCTGTTTCTTAATGGTAATCCAGTTTATTTGCCGTTTGTTTAAGTCAAATAGTCATAATTTCAAAGATCAGATGATTGTGGTTGTATCTCGTTACCATGGCCAGTGAGCATCAGGTGCCGCACCACCGACCCGCACAGGCTGCCCTGGCCACACTGCTGCATAGGCCGCAACACTACAGATTAGCTGTACTAGCGTATATCGCGTTTTCACTGTTTTTGACGCTTACAGCCAGTACATTCCTTTTTCGCTAAAATGTTTTATTTTGCTGTTCTTAATGGTTAATCCACTGTATTCTCCGTTTGTTTAAGTCAAATAGTCATAATATCAAGGATCAGATGATTGTGTTGTATCTCGTTACCATGGCCAGTGAGCATCAGGTGCCGCACCACAGACCCGCACAGGCTGCCCTGGCCACACTGCTGCTCAGGCCGCAACACTACAGATTAGCTGTACTAGCGTATATTGCGTTTTCACTGTTTTTGACGCTTACAGCCATACTTTCCTTTTTCGCCAAAATGTTTTATTTGCTGTTTTTTAATGGTAATCCAGGTTTTATTCGCCGTTTGTTTAAGTCAAATAGTCATAATTGCAAGGAGCAGATGATTGTTGTTGTATATAGTTACCATGGGCCAGGGAGCATCAGGTGCTGAACCACCAACCCGCACTGGCTGCCCTGGCCACACTGCTGCTCAGGCCGCAACACTACAGATTAGTTCAACTAGCGTATATCGCGTTTTCACTGTTTTTGACGCTTACAGCCACTACTTTCCTTTTTCGCCAAAATGTTTTATTTTGCTGTTTCTTAATTTTAATCCAGTTTATTCGCCGTTTGTTTAAGTCAAATAGTCATAATTTCAAGGACCAGTTGATTGTGGTTTTATTCGTTACCATGGCCAGTGAGCATCAGGTGCCGCACCACCGACCCGCACTGGCTGCCCTGGCCACACTGCTGCTCAGGCCGCAACACTACAGATTAGTTGTACTAGTGTATATCGCGTTTTCACTGTTTTTGACGCTTACAGCCACTACTTTCCTTTTTCGCCAAAATGTTTTATTTTGCTGTTTCTTAATGGTAATCCAGATTATTCGCCGTTTATTTAAGTCAAATAGTCATAATTTCAAGGAGCAGATGATTGTGGTTGTATCTCGATACCGTGGCCAGTGAGCATCAGGTGCCGCACCACCGACCCGCACTGGCTGCCCTGGCCACACAGCTGCTCAGGCCGCAACACTACAGATTAGTTGTACTAGCGTATATCGCGTTTTCACTGTTTTTGACGCTTACAGCCACTACTTTCCTTTTTCGCCAAAATGTTTTATTTTGCTGTTACTTAATGGTAATCCAGTTTATTCGCCGTTTGTTTAAGTCAAATAGTCATAATTTCAAGGAGCAATTGATTGTGGTTGTATCCCGATACCATGGCCAGTGAGCATCAGGTGCCGCACCACCGACCCGCACTGGCTGCCTTTACCACGCAGCTGCTCAGGCCGCAACACTACAGATTACTTGTACTAGCGTATATCGCGTTTTCACTGTTTTTGACGCTTACAGCCACTACTTTCCTTTTTCGCCATAATGTTTTATTTTGCTGTTTCTTAATGGTAATCCAGTTTATTCGCCGTTTGTTTAAGTCAAATAGTCATAATTTCAAGGATCAGTTGATTGTGGTTTTATTCGTTACCATGGCCAGTGAGCATCAGGTGCCGCACCATCGACCCGCACTGGCTGCCCTGGCCACACTGCTGCTCAGGCCGCAACACTACAGATTAGTTGTACTAGTGTATATCGCGTTTTCACTGTTTTTGACGCTTACAGCCACTACTTTCCTTTTTCGCCAAAATGTTTTATTTTGCTGTTTCTTAATGGTAATCCAGATTATTCGCCGTTTATTTAAGTCAAATAGTCATAATTTCAAGGAGCAGATGATTGTGGTTGTATCTCGATACCATGGCCAGTGAGCATCAGGTGCCGCACCACCGACCCGCACTGGCAGCCCTGGCCACACAGCTGCTCAGGCCGCAACACTACAGATTAGTTGTACTAGCGTATATCGCGTATTCACTGTTTTTGACGCTTACAGCCACTACTTTCCTTTTTCGCCAAAATGTTTTATTTTGCTGTTTCTTAATGGTAATCCAGTTTATTCGCCGTTTGTTTAAGTCAAATAGTCATAATTTCAAGGAGCAATTGATTGTGGTTGTATCTCGATACCATGGCCAGTGAGCATCAGGTGCCGCACCACCGACCCGCACTGGCTGCCTTTACCACGCAGCTGCTCAGGCCGCAACACTACAGATTACTTGTACTAGCGTATATCGCGTTTTCATTGTATTTTACGCTTACAGCCACTACTTTCCTTTTTCGCCAAAATGTTTTATTTTGCTGTTTCTTAATGGTAATCCAGTTTATTCGCCATTTGTTTACGTCAAATAGTCATAATTTCAAGGATCAGATGATTGTGGTTGTATCTCCTTACCATGGCCAGTGAGCATCAGGTGCCCCACCACCGACCCGCACAGGCTGCCCTGGCCACACTGCTGCTCAGGCCGCAACCCTACAGATTAGCTGTACTAGTGTATATCGCGTTTTCACTGTTTTTGACGCTTACAGCCAGTACTTTCCTTTTTCGCCAAAATGTTTTATTTTGCTGTTTCTTAATGGTAATCCACTTTATTCTCCGTTTGTTTAAGTCAAATAGTCATAATATCAAGGATCAGATGATTGTGGTTGTAACTCGTTACCATGGCCAGTGAGCATCAGGTGCCGCACCACCGACCCGCACAGGCTGCCCTGGCCACACTGCTGCTCAGGCCGCAACACTACAGATTAGCTGTACTAGCGTATATTGCGTTTTCACTGTTTTTGACGCTTACAGCCACTACTTTCCTTTTTCGCCAAAATGTTTTATTTTGCTGTTTTTTTATGGTAATGCAGTTTATTCGCCGTATGTTTAAGTCAAATAGTCATAATTGCAAGGAGCAGATGATTGTTGTTGTATATAGTTACCATGGGCCAGGGAGCATCAGGTGCTGAACCACCAACCCGCACTGGCTGCCCTGGCAACACAGCTGCTCAGGCCGCAACACTACAGATTAGTTGTACTAGCGTATATCGCGTTTTCACTGTTTTTGACGCTTACAGCCACTACTTTCCTTTTACGCCAAAATGTTTTATTTTGCTGTTTCTTAATGGTAATCCACTTTATTCTCCGTTTGTTTAAGTCAAATAGTCATAATTTCAAGGATCAGATGATTGTGGTTGTATCTCGTTACCATGGCCAGTGAGCATCTGGTGCCGCACCACCGACCCGCACTGGCTGCCCTGGCCACACTGCTGCTCAGGCCGCAACACTACAGATTACATGTACTAGCATATATCGCGTTTGCACTGTTTTTGACGCTTACAGCCAGTACTTTCCTTTTTCGCCAAAATGTTTTATTTTGCTGTTTCTTAATGGTAATCCAGTTTATTCGCCGTTTGTTTATGTCAAATAGTCACAATTTCAAGGAGCAGATGATTGTGGAAGTATCTCGTTACCATGGCCAGTGAGCATCAGGTGCCGCACCACCGACCCGCACTGGCTGCCCTGGCCACACTGCTGCTCAGGCCGCAACACTACAGATTAGTTGTACTAGCATATATCGCGTTTTCACTGTTTTTGACGCTTACAGCCACTACTTTCCTTTTTCGCCAAAATGTTTTATTTTGCTGTTTCTTAGTGGTAATCCAGATTATTCGCCGTTTATTTAAGTCAAATAGTCATAATTTCAAGGAGCAGATGATTGTGGTTGTATCTCGATACCATGGCCAGTGAGCATCAGGTGCCGCACCACCGACCCGCACTTGCTGCCTTGGCCACACAGCTGCTCAGGCCGCAACATTACAGATTAGTTGTACTAGCGTATATCGCGTTTTCACTGTTTTTGACGCTTACAGCCACTACTTTCCTTTTTCGCCAAAATGTTTAATTTGGCTGTTTCTTAATGGTAATCCAGTTTATTCGCCGTTTGTTTAAGTCAAATAGTCTTAATTTCAAGGAGCAATTGATTGTGGTTGTATCTCGATACCATGGCCAGTGAGCATCAGGTGCCGCACCACCGACCCGCACTGGCTGCCTTTACCACGCAGCTGCTCAGGCCGAAACACTACAGATTACTTGTACTAGCGTATATCGCGTTTTCACTTTTTTTGACGCTTACAGCCACTACTTTCCTTTTTCGCCAAAATGTTTTATTTTGCTGTTTCTTAATGGTAATCCAGTTTATTCGCCGTTTGTTTACGTCAAATAGTCATAATTTCAAGCATCAGATGATTGTGGTTGTATCTCCTTACCATGGCCAGTGAGCATCAGGTGCCCCACCACCGACCCGCACAGGCTGCCCTGGCTACACTGCTGCTCAGCCCGCAACCCTACAGATTAGCTGTACTAGCGTATATCGCGTTTTCAGTGCTTTTGACGCTTACAGCCAGTACTTTCCTTTTTCGCCAAAATGTTTTATTTTGCTGTTTCTTAATGGTAATCCACTTTATTCTCCGTTTGTTTAAGTCAAATAGTCATAATATCAAGGATCAAATGAATGTGGTTGTATCTCGTTACCATGGCCAGTGAGCTTCAGGTGCCGCACCACCGACCCGCACAGGCTGCCCTGGCCACACTGCTGCTCAGGCCGCAACACTACAGATTAGCTGTACTAGCGTATATTGCGTTTTCACTGTTTTTGACACTTACAGCCACTACTTTCCTTTTTCGCTAAAATGTTTTATTTTGCTGTTTCTTAATGGTAATCCAGTTTATTCGCCGTTTGTTTAAGTCAAATAGTCATAATATCAAGGAGCAGATGATTGTGGTTGTATATAGTTACCATGGGCCAGGGAGCATCAGGTGCTGCACCATCGACCCGCACTGCCCGCCTGGCCACACTGCTGCTCAGGCCGCAACGCTACAGATTAGTTCAACTAGCGTATATCGCGTTTCACTGTTTTTGACACTTACAGCCACTACTTTCCTTTTTCGCCAAAATGTTTTATTTTGCTGTTTTTTAATGGTAAATCCAGTTTATTCGCCGTTTGTTTAAGTCAAATAGTCATAATTTCAAGGATCAGAGGATTGCTTTTGTATCTCTTTACAATGGCCAATGAGCATC
This sequence comes from Locusta migratoria, assembly GCA_026315105.1. Taxonomy (NCBI): domain Eukaryota; kingdom Metazoa; phylum Arthropoda; class Insecta; order Orthoptera; family Acrididae; genus Locusta; species Locusta migratoria. Next base: position 9,900 of record JAOYRU010000284.1, read on the forward strand.
AGGTGCCGCACCACCGACCCGCAATGGCTGCCCTGTCCCCACTGCTGCTCAGGCCGCAACACTACAGATTAGTTCAACTAGCGTATATCGCATTTTAACTGTTTTTGACGCTTACAGCCACAACTTTCCTTTTCGCCAAAATGTTTTATTTTGCTGTTCTTTAATGGTAATCCAGTTTATTCGCCGTTTGTTGAAGTCAAATAGTCATAATTGCAAGGAGCAGATGATTGTGGTTGTATATAGTTACCATGGGCCAGGGAGCATCAAGTGCTGCACCACCAACCCGCACTGGCTGCCCTGGCCACACTGCTGCTCAGGCCGCAGCACTACAGATTAGTTCAACTAGCGTATATCGCGTTTTCACTGTTTTCACGCTTACAGCCACTACTTTCCTTTTACGCCAAAATGTTTTATTTTGCTGTTTCTTAATGGTATTCCACTTTATTCTCCGTTTGTTTAAGTCAAATAGTCATAATTTCAAAGATCAGATGATTGTGGTTGTATCTCGTTACCATGGAAAGTGAGCATCAGGTGCCGCACCACCGACCCGCACTGGCTGCCCTGGCCACACTGCTGCTCAGGCCGCAACACTACAGATTAGTTGTACTAGCGTATATCGCGTTTTCACTGTTTTTGAAGCTTACAGCCACTACTTTCCTTTTTCGCCAAAATGTTTTATTTTGCTGATTCTTAATGGTAATCCAGATTATTCGCCGTTTATTTAAGTCAAATAGTCATAATTTCAAGGAGCAATTGAATGTGGTTGTATCTCGATACCATGGCCAGTGAGCATCAGGTGCCGCACCACCGACCCGCACTGGCTGCCTGGCCACGCAGCTGCTCAGGCCGCAACACTACAGATTACTTGTACTAGCGTATATCGCGTTTTCACTGTTTTTGACACTTACAGCCACTACTTTCCTTTTTCGCCAAAATGTTTATTTTGCTGTTTCTTAATGGTAATCCAGTTTATTCGCCGTTTGTTTACGTCAAATAGTCATAATTTCAAGGATCAGATGATTGTGGTTGTATCTCGTTACCATGGCCAGTGAGCATCAGGTGCCCTACCACCGACCCGCACAGGCTGTCCTGGCCACTTTGCTGCTCAGGCCGCAACACTACAGATTAGCTGTACCCAGCGTATATCGCGTTTTCACTGTTTTGACGCTTACAGCCACTACTTTCCTTTTTCGCCAAAATGTTTTATTTTGCTGTTTCTTAATGGTAATCCAGTTTATTCGCCGTTTGTTTAAGTCAAATAGTCATAATTTCAAGGAGCAGATGATTGTGGTTGTATATAGTTACCATGGGCCAGGGAGCATCAGGTGCTGCACCATCGACCCGCACTGCCCGCCTGGCCAAACTGCTGCTCAGGCCGCAACACTACAGATTAGTACAACTAGCGTATATCGCGTATTCACTGTTTTTGACGCTTACAGCCACTACTTTCCTTTTTCGCCAAAATGTTTTATTTTGCTGTTTTTTAATGGTAATCCAGTTTATTCGCCGTTTGTTTAAGTCAATAGTCATAATTTCAAGGATCAGATGATTGCGTTTGTATCTCTTTACAATGGCCAATGAGCATCAAGTGCCGCACCACCGACCCGCACTGGCTGCCTTGGCCACACTGCTGCTCAGGCCGCAACACTACAATTTATTTGTACTATTGTATATCGCGTTTTCACTGTTTTTGACGCTTACAGCCACTACTTTCCTTTTTCGCCAAAATGTTTTATTTTGCTGTTTCTTAATGGTAATCCAGTTTATTCGCCGTTTGTTTAAGTCAAATAGTCATAATTTCAAGGATCAGTTGATTGTGGTTGTATCTCGCTACCATGGCCAGTGAGCATCAGGTGCCGCACCACCGAACCCCACTGGCTGCCCTGGCCACACTGCTGCTCAGGCCGCAACACTACAGATTAGTTCAACTAGCGTATATCGCGTTTTCCCTGTTTTTGACGCATACAGCCCCTACCTTCATTTTCCGGCAAAATGTTTTATTTTGCTGTTTCTATATGGTAATCGAGTTTATTCGCCTTTTGTTTATGTAAAATAGTCATAATTTCAAGGATCAGATGATAGCGTTTGTATCTCTTTACAATGGCCAATGAGCATCAAGTGCCGCACCACCGACCCGCACTGGCTGCCTTGGCCACACTGCTGCTCAGGCGCAACACTACAATTTATTTGTACTATTGTATATCGCGTTTTCACTGTTTTTGACGCTTACAGCCACTACTTTCCTTTTTCGCCAAAATGTTTTATTTTGCTGTTCTTTAATGGTAATCCAGTTTATTCGCCGTTGTTGAAGTCAAATAGTCATAATTGCAAGGAGCAGATGATTTTGGTTTGTATATAGTTACCATGGGTCAGGGAGCATCAAGTGCTGCACAACCAACCCGCACTGGCTGCCCTGGCCACACTGCTGCTCAGGCCGCAGCACTACAGATTAGTTCAACTAGCGTATATCGCGTTTTCACTGTTTTTCACGCTTACAGCCACTACTTTCCTTTTACGCCAAAATGTTTTATTTTGCTGTTTCTTAATGGTATTCCACTTTATTCTCCGTTTGTTTAAGTCAAATAGTCATAATTTCAAAGATCAGATGATTGTGGTTGTATCTCGTTACCATGGAAAGTGAGCATCAGGTGCCGCACCACCGACCCGCACTGGCTGCCCTGGCCACACTGCTGCTCAGGCCGCAACACTACAGATTACTTGTACTAGCGTATATCGCGTTTTCACTGTTTTTGACACTTACAGCCACTACTTTCCTTTTTCGCCAAAATGTTTTATTTTGCTGTTTCTTAATGGTATCCAGTTTATTCGCCGTTTGTTTACGTCAAATAGTCATAATTTCAAGGATCAGATGATTGTGGTTGTATCTCGTTACCATGGCCAGTGAGCATCAGGTGCCCTACCACCGACCCGCACAGGCTGTCCTGGCCACTTTGCTGCTCAGGCCGCAACACTACAGATTAGCTGTACCAGCGTATATCGCGTTTTCACTGTTTTTGGACGCTTACAGCCACTACTTTCCTTTTTCGCCAAAATGTTTTATTTTGCTGTTTCTTAATGGTAATCCAGTTTATTCGCCGTTTGTTTAAGTCAAATAGTCATAATTTCAAGGAGCAGATGATTGTGGTTGTATATAGTTAACCATGGGCCAGGGAGCATCAGGTGCTGCACCATCGACCCGCACTGCCCGCCTGGCCAAACTGCTGCTCAGGCCGCAACACTACAGATTAGTACAACTAGCGTATATCGCGTATTCACTGTTTTTGACGCTTACAGCCACTACTTTCCTTTTTCGCCAAAATGTTTTATTTTGCTGTTTTTAATGGTAATCCAGTTTATTCGCCGTTTGTTTAAGTCAAATAGTCATAATTTCAAGGATCAGATGATTGCGTTTGTATCTCTTTACAATGGCCAATGAGCATCAAGTGCCGCACCACCGACCCGCACTGGCTGCCTTGGCCACACTGCTGCTCAGGCCGCAACACTACAATTTATTTGTACTATTGTATATCGCGTTTTCACTGTTTTTGACGCTTACAGCCACTACTTTCCTTTTCGCCAAAATGTTTTATTTTGCTGTTTCTTAATGGTAATCCAGTTTATTCGCCGTTTGTTTAAGTCAAATAGTCATAATTTCAAGGATCAGTTGATTGTGGTTGTATCTCGCTACCATGGCCAGTGAGCATCAGGTGCCCGCACCACCGAACCCCACTGGCTGCCCTGGCCACACTGCTGCTCAGGCCGCAACACTACAGATTAGTTCAACTAGCGTATATCGCGTTTTCCCTGTTTTTGACGCATACAGCCCCTACCTTCATTTTTCCGGCAAAATGTTTTATTTTGCTGTTTCTATATGGTAATCGAGTTTATTCGCCTTTTGTTTATGTAAAATAGTCATAATTTCAAGGATCAGATGATAGCGTTTGTATCTCTTTACAATGGCCAATGAGCATCAAGTGCCGCACCACCGACCCGCACTGGCTGCCTTGGCCACACTGCTGCTCAGGCCGCAACACTACAATTTATTTGTACTATTGTATATCGCGTTTTCACTGTTTTTGACGCTTACAGCCACTACTTTCCTTTTTCGCCAAAATGTTTTATTTTGCTGTTCTTTAATGGTAATCCAGTTAATTCGCCGTTTGTTGAAGTCAAATAGTCATAATTGCAAGGAGCAGATGATTTTGGTTGTATATAGTTACCATGGGTCAGGGAGCATCAAGTGCTGCACAACCAACCCGCACTGGCTGCCCTGGCCACACTGCTGCTCAGGCCGCAGCACTACTGATTAGTTCAACTAGCGTATATCGCGTTTTCACTGTTTTTCACGCTTACAGCCACTACTTTCCTTTTACGCCAAAATGTTTTATTTTGCTGTTTCTTAATGGTATTCACTTTATTCTCCGTTTGTTTAAGTCAAATAGTCATAATTTCAAAGATCAGATGATTGTGGTTGTATCTCGTTACCATGGAAAGTGAGCATCAGGTGCCGCACCACCGACCCGCACTGGCTGCCTTGGCCACGCAGCTGCTCAGGCCGCAACACTACAGATTACTTGTACTAGCGTATAACGCGCTTTCACTGTTTTTGACGCTTACAGCCACTACTTTCTTTTTCGCCAAAATGTTTTATTTTGCTGTTTCTTAATGGTAATCCAGTTTATTCGCCGTTTGTTTACGTCAAATAGTCATAATTTCAAGGATCAGATGATTGTGGTTGTATCTCGTTACCATGGCCAGTGAGCATCAGGTACCCCACCACCGACCCGCACAGGCTGTCTGGCCACACTGCTGCTCAGGCCGCAACACTACAGATTAGCTGTACCAGCGTATATCGCGTTTTCACTGTTTTTGACGCTTACAGCCACTACTTTCCTTTTTCGCCAAAATGTTTTATTTTGCTGTTTCTTAATGGTAATCCAGTTTATTCGCCGTTTGTTTAAGTCAAATAGTCATAATTTCAAGAGCAGATGATTATGGTTGTATATAGTTACCATGGGCCAGGGAAACATCAGGTGCTGCACCATCGACCCGCACTGCCCGCCTGGCCACACTGCTGCTCAGGCCGCAACACTACAGATTAGTTCAACTAGCGTATATCGCGTATTCACTGTTTTTGACGCTTACAGCCACTATATTCCTTTTTCGCCAAAATGTTTTATTTTGCTGTTTTTTAATGGTAATCAGTTTATTCGCCGTTTGTTTAAGTCAAATAGTCATAATTTCAAGGATCAGATGATTGCGTTTGTATCTCTTTACAATGGCCAATGAGCATCAAGTGCCGCACCACCGACCCGCACTGGCTGCCTTGGCACACTGCTGCTCAGGCCGCAACACTACTATTTATTTGTACTATTGTATATCGCGTTTTCACTGTTTTTGACGCTTACAGCCACTACTTTCCTTTTTCGCCAAAATGTTTTATTTTGCTGTTTCTTAATGGTAATCCAGTTTATTCGCCGTTTGTTTAAGTCAAATAGTCATAATTTCAAGGATCAGTTGATTGTGGTTGTATCTCGTTACCATGGCCAGTGAGCATCAGGTGCCGCACCACCGAACCGCACTGGCTGCCCTGGCCACACTGCTGCTCAGGCCGCAACACCACAGATTAGTTCAACTAGCGTATATCGCGTTTTCCCTGTTTTTGACGCATACAGCCCCTACCTTCATTTTTTCCGGCAAATTGTTTTATTTTGCTGTTTCTATATGGTAATCGAGTTTATTCGCCTTTTGTTTATGTAAAATAGTCATAATTTCAAGGATCAGATGATAGCGGTTGTATCTCTTTACAATGGCCAATGAGCATCAGGTGCCGCCCACCGACCCGCACTGGCTGCCCTGGCCCCGCTGCTGCTCAGGCCGCAACACTACAGATTAGTACAACTAGCGTATATCGCGTTTTAACTGTTTTTGACGCTTACAGCCACTACTTTCCTTTTTCGCCAAAATGTTTTATTTTGCTGTTCTTTAATGGTAATCCAGTTTATTCGCCGTTTGTTGAAGTCAAATAGTCATCAAGGAGCAGATGATTGTGGTTGTATATAGTTACCATGGGCCAGGGAGCATCAAGTGCTGCACCACCAACCCGCACTGGCTGCCCTGGCCACACTGCTGCTCAGGCCGCAACACTACAGATTAGTTCAACTAGCGTATATCGCGTTTTCACTGTTTTTGACACTTACAGCCACTACTTTCCTTTTTCACCAAAATATTTTATTTTGCTGTTTCTTAATGGTAATCCAGTTCATTCGCCGTTTGTTTAAGCCAAATAGTCATAATTTCAAGGATCAGATGATTGTGGTTGTATCTCGTTTCCATGGCCAGTGAGCATCAGGTGCCTCACCACCGACCCGCACTGGCTGCCCTGGCCACACTGCTGCTCAGGCCGCAACCCTACAGATTAGTTGTACTAGCGTATATCGCGTTTTCACTGTTTTTGACGCTTACAGCCACTACTTTCCTTTTTCCCAAAATGTTTTATTTTGCTGTTTCTTAATGAAAATCCACTATATTCTACGTTTGTTTAAGTCAAATAGTCATAATTTCAAGGATCAGATGATTGTGGTTGTATCTCGTTACCATGGCCAGTGAGCATCGGGTGCCGCACCACCGACCCGCACTGGCTGCCCTGGCCACACTGCTGCTCAGACCCGCAACACTACAGATTATTTGTACTAGCGTATATCGCGTTTTCACCGTTTTTGACGCTTACAGCCACTATTTTCCTTTTTCGCCAAAATGTTTTATTTTGCTGTTTCTTAATGGTAATCCAGATTATTCGCTGTTTGTTTAAGTCAAATAGTCATAATTTCAAGGAGTAGATGATTGTGGTTGTATCTCGATACCATGGCCAGTGAGCATCAGGTGCTGCACCACCGACCCGCACTGGCTGCCCTGGCCACACAGCTGCTCAGGGCCGCAACACTACGGATTAGTTGTACTAGCGTATATCGCGTTTTCACTGTTATTGACGCTTACAGCCACTACTTTCCTTTTTCGCTAAAAATGTTTTATTTTGCTGTTTCTTAATGGTAATCCAGATTATTCGCCGTTTATTTAAGTCAAATAGTCATAATTTCAAGGAGCAATTGAATGTGGTTGTATCTCGATACCATGGCCAGTGAACATCAGGTGCCGCACCACCGACCCGCACTGGCTGCCTTGGCCACGCAAGCTGCTCAGGCCGCAACACTACAGATTACTTGTACTAGCGTATATCGCGTTTTCAATGTTTTTGATGCTTACAGCCACTACTTTCCTTTTTCGCCAAATTGTTTTATTTTGCTGTTTCTTAATGGTAATCCAGTTCATTCGCCGTTTGTTTACGTCAAATAGTCATAATTTCAAGGATCAGATGATTGTGGTTGTATCTCGTTACCATGGCCAGTGAGCATCAGGTGCCCCACCACCGACCCGCACTGGCTGCCTTTACCACGCAGCTGCTCAGGCCGCAACACTACAGATTACTTGTACTAGCGTATATCGCGTTTTCACTGTTTTTGACGCTTACAGCCACTACTTTCCTTTTTCGCCAAAATGTTTTATTTTGCTGTTTCTTAATGGTAATCCAGTTTATTTCGCCGTTTTGTTTACGTCAAATAGTCATAATTTCAAGGATCAGATGATTGTGGTTGTATCTCCTTACCATGGCCAGTGAGCATCAGGTGCCCCACCACCGACCCGCACAGGCTGCCCTGGCCACACTGCTGCTCAGCCCGCAACCCCTACAGATTAGCTGTACTAGCGTATATCGCGTTTTCACTGTTTTTGACGCTTACAGCCAGTACTTTCCTTTTTCGCCAAAATGTTTTATTTTGCTGTTTCTTAATGGTAATCCACTTTTTTCTCCGTTTGTTTAAGTCAAATAGTCATAATATCAAGGATCAAATGATTGTGGTTGTATCTCGTTACCATGGCCAGTGAGCATCAGGTGCCGCACCACCGAACCGCATTGGCTGCCCTGGCCACACTGCTGCTCAGGCCGCAACACTACAGATTAGTTCAACTAGCGTATATCGCGTTTTCCCTGTTTTTGACGCATACAGCCCCTACCTTCATTTTTCCGGCAAAATGTTTTATTTTGCTGTTTCTATATGGTAATCGAGTTGATTCGCCTTTTGTTTATGTAAAATAGTCATAATTTCAAGGATCAGATGATAGCGGTTGTATCTCTTTACAATGGCCAATGAGCATCAGGTGCCGCACCACCGACCCGCACTGGCTGCCCTGGCCCCGCTGCTGCTCAGGCCGCAACACTACAGATTAGTACAACTTACGTATATCGCGTTTTAACTGTTTTTGACGCTTACAGCCACTACTTTCCTTTTTCACCAAAATATTTTATTTTGCTGTTTCTTAATGGTAATCCAGTTCATTCGCCGTTCGTTTAAGCCAAATAGTCATAAATTCAAGGATCAGATGATTGTGGTTGTATCTCGTTACCATGGCCAGTGAGCATCAGGTGCCTCACCACCGACCCGCACTGGCTGCCCTGGCCACACTGCTGCTCAGGCCGCAACCCTACAGATTAGTTGTACTAGCGTGTATCGCGTTTTCACTGTTTTTGACGCTTACAGCCACTACTTTCCTTTTTCCCAAAATGTTTTATTTTGCTGTTTCTTAATGAAAATCCACTTTATTCTACGTTTGTTTAAGTCAAATAGTCATAATTTCAAGGATCAGATGATTGTGGTTGTATCTCGTTACCATGGCCAGTGAGCATCGGGTGCCGCACCACCGACCCGCACTGGCTGCCTTGGCCACACAGCTGCTCAGGCCGCAACACTACGGATTAGTTGTACTAGCGTATATCGCGTTTTCACTGTTATTGACGCTTACAGCCACTACTTTCCTTTTTCGCTAAAATGTTTTATTTTGCTGTTTCTTAATGGTAATCCACATTATTCTACGTTTGTTTAAGTCAAATAGTCATAATTTCAAGGATCAGATGATTGTGGTTGTATCTCGTTACCATGGCCAGTGAGCATCAGGTGCCGCACCACCGACTCGCACTGGCTGCCCTGGCCACACAGCTGCTCAGGCCGCAACACTATAGATTAGTTGTACTAGCGTATATCGCGTTTTCACCGTTTTTGATGCTTACAGCCACTACTTTCCTTTTTCGCCAAAATGTTTTATTTTGCTGTTTCTTAATGGTAATCCACTTTATTCTCCGTTTGTTTAAGTCAAATAGTCATAATTTCAAAGATCAGATGATTGTGGTTGTATCTCGTTACCATGGCCAGTGAGCATCTGGTGCCGCACCACCGACCCGCACTGGCTGCCCTGGCCACACTGCTGCTCAGCCCGCAACACTACAGATTAGTTGTACTAGCGTATATCGCGTTTTCACCGTTTTTGACGCTTACAGCCACTATTTTCCTTTTTCGCCAAAATGTTTTATTTTGCTGTTTCTTAATGGTAATCCAGATTATTCGCCGTTTGTTTAAGTCAAATAGTCATGATTTCAAGGAGCAGATGATTGTGGTTGTATCTCGATACCATGGCCAGTGAGCATCAGGTGCCGCACCACCGACCAGCACTGGCTGCCTTGGCCACACTGCTGCTCAGGCCGCAACAATACAGATTAGTTGTACTAGTGTATATCGCGTTTTCACTGTTTTTGACGCTTACAGCCACTACTTTCCTTTTTCGCCAAAATGTTTTATTTTGCTGTTTCTTAATGAAAATCCACATTATTCTACGTTTGTTTAAGTCAAATAGTCATAATTGCAAGGATCAGATGATTGTGGTTGTATCTCGTTACCATGGCCAGTGAGCATCAGGTGCCGCACCACCGACTCGCACTGGCTGCCCTGGCCACACAGCTGCTCAGGCCGCAACAATACAGATTAGTTGTACTAGCGTATATCGCGTTTTCACCGTTTTTGACGCTTACAGCCACTACTTTCCTTTTTCGCCAAAATGTTTTATTTTGCTGTTTCTTAATGGTAATCCACTTTATTCTCCGTTTGTTTAAGTCAAATAGTCATTATTTCAAAGATCAGATGATTGTGGTTGTATCTCGTTACCATGGCCAGTGAGCATCAGGTGCCGCACCACCGACCCGCACTGGCTGCCCTGACCACACTGCTGCTCAGCCCGCAACACTACAGATTATTTGTACTAGCGTATATCGCGTTTTCACCGTTTTTAACGCTTACAGACACTATTTTCCTTTTTCGCCAAAATTTTTTATTTTGCTGTTTCTTAATGGTAATCCAGATTATTCGCCGTTTGTTTAAGTCAAATAGTCATGATTTCAACGAGCAGATGATTGTGGTTGTATCTCAATACCATGGCCAGTGAGCATCAGGTGCCGCACCACCGACCCGCACTGGCTGCCTTGGCCACACTGCTGCTCAGGCCGCAACACTACAGATTAGATGTACTAGTGTATATCGCGTTTTCACTGTTTTTGACGCTTACAGCCACTACTTTCCTTATTCGCCAAAATGTTTTATTTTGCTGTTTCTTAATGAAAATCCACTTTATTCTACGTTTGTTTAAGTCAAATAGTCATAATTTCAAGGATCAGATGATTGTGGTTGTATATAGTTACCATGGGCCAGGGAGCATCAGGTGCCGCACCACAGGCTCGCACTGGCTGCCCTGACCACACAGCTGCTCAGGCAGCAACACTACAGATTAGTTGTACTAGCGTATATCGCGTTTTCACCGTTTTTGACGCTTACAGCCACTACTTTCCTTTTTCGCCAAAATGTTTTATTTTGCTGTTTCTTAATGGTAATCCACTTTATTCTCCGTTTGTTTAAGTCAAATAGTCATAATTTCAAGGATCAGATGATTGTGGTTGTATCTCGTTACCATGGCCAGTGAGAATCAGGTGCCGCACCACCGACCCGCACTGGCTGCCCTGGCCACATTGCTGCTCAGGCCGCAACACTACAGATTAGTTGTACTAGCGTATATCGCGTTTTCACCGATTTTGAGTCTTACAGCCACAACTTTCCTTTTTCGCCAAAATGTTTTATTTTGCTGTTTCTTAATGGTAATCCACTTTATTCTACGTTTGTTTAAGTCAAATAGTCATAATTTCAAGGATCAGATGATTGTGGTTGTATCTCGTTACCATGGCCAGTGAGCATCAGGTGCCGCACCACAGACCCGCACTGGCTGCCCTGGCCACACTGCTGCTCAGGACGCAACACTACAGATTAGTTGTACTAGCGTATATCGCGTTTTCACTGTTTTTGACGCTTACAGCCACTACTATCCTTTTTCGCCAAAATGTTTTATTTTGCTGTTTCTTAATGGTAATCCAGTTTATTCGCCGTTTGTTTAAGTCAAATAGTCATGATTTCAAGGAGCAGATGATTGTGGTTGTATCTCGATACCATGGCCAGTGAGCATCAGGTGCCGCACCACCGACCCGCACTGGCTGCCTTGGCCACACTGCTGCTCAGGACGCAACACTACAGATTAGTTGTACTAGTGTATATCGCGTTTTCACTGTTTTTGACGCTTACAGCCACTACTTTCCTTTTTCGCCGAAATGTTTTATTTTGCTGTTTCTTAATGGTAACCCACTTTATTCTCCGTTTGTTTAAGTCAAAAACATAATTTCAAGGATCAGATGATTGTTGTTGTATCTCGTTACCATGGCCAGTGAGCATCAGGTGCCGCAACACCGACCCGCACTGGCTGCCCTGGCCACACTGCTGCTCAGGCCGCAACACTACAGATTAGTTGTACTAGCGTATATCGCGTTTTCACCGTTTTTGACGCTTACAGCCACTACTTTCCTTTTTCGCCAAAATGTTTTATTTTGCTGTTTCTTAATGGTAATCCACTTTATTCTCCGTTTGTTTAAGTCAAATAGTCATAATTTCAAAGATCATATGATTGTGGTTGTATCTCGTTACCATGGCCAGTGAGCATCAGGTGCCGCACCACCGACCCCCACTGGCTGCCCTGGCCACACTGCTGCTCAGGCCGCAACACTACAGATTAGTTGTACTAGCGTATATCGCGTTTTCACTGTTTTTGACGCTTACAGCCACTACTATCCTTTTTCGCCAAAATGTTTTATTTTGCTGTTTCTTAATGGTAATCCAGTTATTCGCCGTTTGTTTAAGTCAAATAGTCATGATTTCAAGGAGCAGATGATTGTGGTTGTATCTCGATACCATGGCCAGTGAGCATCAGGTGCCGCACCACCGACCCACACTGGCTGCCTTGGCCACGCAGATGCTCAGGCCGCAACACTACAGATTACTTGTACTAGCGTATATCGTGTTTTCACTGTTTTTGACGCTTACTGCCACTACTTTCCTTTTTCGCCAAAATGTTTTATTTTGCTGTTTCTTAATGGTAATCCAGTTTATTCGCCGTTTGTTTACGTCAAATAGTCATAATTTCAGGGATCAGATGATTGTGGTTGTATCTCGTTACCATGGCCAGTGAGCATCAGGTGCCCCACCACCGACCCGCACAGGCTGCCCTGGCCACACTGCTGCTTAGGCCGCAACACTACAGATTAGCTGTACTAGCGTATATCGCGTTTTCACTGTTTTTGACGCTTAGAGCCAGTACATTCCTTTTTCGCCAAAATGTTTTATTTTGCTGTTTTCTTAATGGTAATCCACTTTATTCTCCGTTTGTTTAAGTCAAATAGTCATAATATCAAGGATCAGATGATTGTGGTTGTATCTCGTTACCATGGCCAGTGAGCATCAGGTGCCGCACCACAGACCCACACAGGCTGCCCTGGCCACACTGCTGCTCAGGCCGCAACACTACAGATTAGCTGTACTAGCGTATATTGCGTTTTCACTATTTTTGACGCTTACAGCCACTACTTTCCTTTTTCGCCAAAATGTTTTATTTTGCTGTTTTTTAATGGTAATCCAGTTTATTCGCCGTTTGTTTAAGTCAAATAGTCATAATTGCAAGGAGCAGATGATTGTTGTTGTATATAGTTACCATGGGCCAGGGAGCATCAGGTGCTGAACCACCAACCCACACTGGCTGCCCTGGCCACACTGCTGCTCAGGCCGCAACACTACAGATTAGTTGTACTAGTGTATATCGCGTTCGTTTTCACTGTTTTTTGACGCTTACAGCCACTACTTTCCTTTTTCGCCAAAATGTTTTATTTTGCTGTTTCTTAATGGTAATCCAGATTATTCGCCGTTTATTTAAGTCAAATAGTCATAATTTCAAGGAGCAGATGATTGTGGTTGTATCTCGATACCATGGCCAGTGAGCACAGGTGCCGCACCACCGACCCGCACTGGCTGCCTTTACCACGCAGCTGCTCAGGCCGCAACACTACAGATTACTTGTACTAGCGTATATCGCGTTTTCACTGTTTTTGACGCTTACAGCCAGTACTTTCCTTTTTCGCCAAAATGTTTTATTTTGCTGTTTCTTAATGGTAATCCACTTTATTCTCCGTTTGTTTAAGTCAAATAGTCATAATATCAAGGATCAGATGATTGTGGTTGTATCTCGTTACATGGCCATGAGCATCAGTGCGCACCACCGACCCGCACAGGCTGTCCTGGCCACACTGCTGCTCAGGCCGCAACACTACAGATTAGCTGTACTAGCGTATATTGCGTTTTCACTGTTTTTGACGCTTACAGACACTACTTTCCTTTTTCGCCCAAAATGTTTTATTTTGCTGTTTTTTAATGGTAATGCAGTTTATTCGCCGTTTGTTTAAGTCAAATAGTCATAATTGCAAGGAGCAGATGATTGTTGTTGTATATAGTTACCATGGGCCAGGGAGCATCAGGTGCTGAACCACCAACCCGCACTGGCTGCCCTGGCAACACAGCTGCTCAGGCCGCAACACTACAGATTAGTTGTACTAGCGTATATCGCGTTTTCACTGTTTTTGACGCTTACAGCCACTACTTTCCTTTTACTCCAAAATGTTTTATTTTGCTGTTTCTTAATGGTAATCCACTTTATTCTCCGTTTGTTTAAGTCAAATAGTCATAATTTCAAAGATCAGATGATTGTGGTTGTATCTCGTTACCATGGCCAGTGAGCATCAGGTGCCCCACCACCGACCCGCACAGGCTGCCCTGGCCACACTGCTGCTCAGCCCGCAACCCTACAGATTAGCTGTACTAGCGTACATCGCGTTTTCACTGTTTTTGACGCTTACAGCCACTACTTTCCTTTTTCGCCAAAATGTTTTATTTTGCTGTTTCTTAGTGGTAATCCAGATTATTCGCCGTTTATTTAAGTCAAATAGTCATAATTTCAAGGAGCAGATGATTGTGGTTGTATCTCGATACCATGGCCAGTGAGCATCAGGTGCCGCACCACCGACCCGCACTTGCTGCCTTGGCCACACAGCTGCTCAGGCCGCAACATTACAGATTAGTTGTACTAGCGTATATCGCGTTTTCACTGTTTTTGACGCTTACAGCCACTACTTTCCTTTTTCGCCAAAATGTTTAATTTGGCTGTTCTTAATGGTAATCCAGTTTATTCGCCGTTTGTTTAAGTCAAATAGTCATAATTTCAAGGAGCAATTGATTGTGGTTGTATCTCGATACCATGGCCAGTGAGCATCAGGTGCCGCACCACCGACCCGCACTGGCTGCCTTTACCACGCAGCTGCTCAGGCCGCAACACTACAGATTACTTGTACTAGCGTATATCGCGTTTTCACTGTTTTTGACGCTTACAGCCACTACTTTCCTTTTTCGCCAAATGTTTTATTTTGCTGTTTCTTAATGGTAATCCAGTTCATTCGCCGTTTGTTTACGTCAAATAGTCATAATTTCAAGGATCAGATGATTGTGGTTGTATCTCCTTACCATGGCCAGTGAGCATCAGGTGCCCCACCACCGACCCGCACAGGCTGCCCTGGCCACACTGCTGCTCAGCCCGCAACCCTACAGATTAGCTGTACTAGCGTATATCGCGTTTTCACTGTTTTTGACGCTTACAGCCACTACTTTCCTTTTTCGCCAAAATGTTTTATTTTGCTGTTTTTTAATGGTAATGCAGTTTATTCGCCGTTTTGTTTAAGTCAAATTGCAAGGAGCAGATGATTGTTTTTGTATATAGTTACCATGGGCCAGGGAGCATCAGGTGCTGAACCACCAACCCGCACTGGCTGCCCTGGCTACACTGCTGCTCATGCAGCAACACTACAGATTAGTTCAACTAGCGTATATCGCGTTTTCACTGTTTTTGACGCTTACAGCCACTACTTTCCTTTTTCGCTAAAATGTTTTATTTTGCTGTTTCTTAATGGTAATCCAGTATATTCGCCGTTTGTTTATGTCAAATAGTAATAATTTCAAGGAGCAGATGATTGTGGTTGTATATAGTTACCATGGGCCAGGGAGCATCAGGTGCTGCACCATCGACCCGCACTGCCCGCTGGCCACACTGCTGCTCAGGCCGCAACACTACAGATTAGTTCAACTAGCGTATATCGCGTTTTCACTGTTTTTGACGCTTACAGCCACTACTTTCCTTTTTCGCCAAAATGTTTTATTTTGCTGTTTTTTAATGGTAATCCAGTTTAATCGCCGGTTGTTTAAGTCAAATAGTCATGATTTCAAGGATCAGATGATTGCGTTTGTATCTCTTTACAATGGCCAATGAGCATCAGGTGCCGCACCACCGACCCGCAATGGCTGCCCTGTCCCCACTGCTGCTCAGGCCGCAACACTACAGATTAGTTCAACTAGCGTATATCGCATTTTAACTGTTTTTGACGCTTACAGCCACTACTTTCCTTTTTCGCCAAAATGTTTTATTTTGCTGTTTCTTAATGGTAATCCAGTTTATTCGCCGTTTGTTTAAGTCAAATAGTCATAATTTCAAGGAGCAGATGATTGTGGTTGTATATAGTTACCATGGGCCAGGGAGCATCAGTTGCTGCACCATCGACCCGCACTGCCCGCCTGGCCACACTGCTGCTCAGGCCGCAACACTACAGATTAGTTCAACTAGCGTATATCGCGTATTCACTGTTTTTGACGCTTACAGCCTCTACTTTCCTTTTTCGCCAAAATGTTTTATTTTGCTGTTTTTTAATGGTAATCCAGTTTATTTCGCCGTTTGTTTAAGTGAAATATTCATAATTTCAAGGATCAGATGATTGCGTTTGTATCTCTATACAATGGCCAATGAGCATCAGGTGCCGCACCACCGACCCGCACTGGCTGCCTTGGCCACACTGCTGCTCAGGCCGCAACACTACAATTTATTTGTACTTTTGTATATCGCGTTTTCACTGTTTTTGACGCTTACAGCCACTACTTTCCTTTTTCGCCAAAATGTTTTATTTTGCTGTTTCTTAATGGTAATCCAGTTTATTCGCCGTTTGTTTAAGTCAAATAGTCATAATTTCAAGGATCAGTTGATTGTGGTTGTATCTCGTTACCATGGCCAGTGAGCATCAGGTGCCGCACCACCGAAACGCACTGGCTGCCCTGGCCACACTGCTGCTCAGGCCGCAACACTACAGATTAGTTCAACTAGCGTATATCGCGTTTTCCCTGTTTTTGACGCATACAGCCCCTACCTTCATTTTTCCGGCAAAATGTTTTATTTTGCTGTTTCTATTTGGTAATCGAGTTTATTCCCCTTTTGTTTATGTAAAATCGTCATAATTTCAAGGATCAGATGATAGCGGTTGTATCTCTTTACAATGGCCCATGAGCATCAGGTGCCGCACAACCGACCCGCACTGGCTGCCCTGGCCCCGCTGCTGCTCAGGCCGCAACACTACAGATTAGTACAACTAGCGTATATCGCGTTTTAACTGTTTTTGACGCTTACAGCCACTACTTTCCTTTTTCGCCAAAATGTTTTATTTTGCTGTTCTCTAATGGTAATCCAGTTTATTTGCCGTTTGTTGAAGTCAAATAGTCATAATTGCAAGGAAGAGATGATTGTGGTTGTATATAGTTACCATGGGCCAGGGAGCATCAAGTGCTGCACCACCAACCCGCACTGGCTGCCCTGGCCACACTGCTGCTCAGGCCGCATCACTACAGATTAGTTCAACTAGCGTATATCGCGTTTTCACTGTTTTTGACACTTACAGCCACTACTTTCCTTTTTCACCAAAATATTTTATTTTGCTGTTTCTTAATGGTAATCCAGTTCATTCGCCGTTTGTTTTAGCCAAATAGTCATAAATTCAAGGATCAGATGATTGTGGTTGTATCTCGTTACCATGGCCAGTGAGCATCAGGTGTCTCACCAACGACCCGCACTGGCTGCCCTGGCCACACTGCTGCTCAGGCCGCAACCCTACAGATTAGTTGTACTAGCGTATATCGCGTTTTCACTGGTTTTTGACGCTTACAGCCACTACTTTCCTTTTCCGCCAAAATGTTTTATTTTGCTGTTTCTTAATGGTAATCCACTTTATTCTACGTTTGTTTAAGGCAAATAGTCATAATTTCAAGGATCAGATGATTGTGGTTGTATCTTGTTACCATGGCCAGTGAGCATTAGGTGCCACACCACCGACCCGCACTTGCTGCCCTGGCCACACAGCTGCTCAGGGCCGCAACACTACAGATTAGTTGTACTATCGTATATCGCGTTTTCACTGTTTTTGACGCTTACAGCCACTACATTCCTTTTTCGCCAAAATGTTTTATTTTGCTGTTTCTTAATGGTAATCCAGTTTATTCGCCGTTTGTTTAAGTCAAATAGTCATAATTTCAAGGAGCAGATGATTGTGGTTGTATATAGTTACCATGGGCCAGGGAGCATCAGATGCTGCACCACCAATCCGCACTGGCTGCCCTGGCGACACTGCTGCACAGGCCGCAACACTACAGATTAGTTGTACTAGCGTATATCGCGTTTTCACTGTCTTTGACGCTTACAGCCACTACTTTCCTTTTTCGCCAAAGGTATTATTTTGCTGTTTCTTAATGGTAATCCAGTTAATTCGCCGTTTGTTTAAGTCAAATAGTCATAATTTCAAGGATCAGATGATTGTGGTTGTATCTTGTTACCATGGCCAGTGAGCATCAGGTGCCGCACCACCGACCCGCACTGGCTGCCCTGGCCACACTGCTGCTCAGCGCCGCAACCCTACAGATTAGTTGTACTAGCGTATATCGCGTTTTCACTGTTTTTGACGCTTACAGCCACTACTTTCCTTTTTCGCCAAAATGTTTTATTTTGCTGTTTCTTAATGGTAATCCAGATTATTCGCCGTTTATTTAAGTCAAATAGTCATAATTTCAAGGAGCAGATGATTGTGGTTGTATCTCGATACCATGGCCAGTGAGCATCAGGTGCCGCACCACCGACCCGCACTTGCTGCCTTGGCCACACAGCTGCTCAGGCCGCAACACTACAGATTAGTTGTACTAGCGTATATCGCGTTTTCACTGTTTTGACGCTTACAGCCACTACTTTCCTTTTTCGCCAAAATAATTTATTTTGCTGTTTCTTAATGGTAATCCAGTTTATTCGCCGTTTGTTTAAGTCAAATAGTCATAATTTCAAGGAGCAACTGATTGTGGTTGTATCTCGATACCATGGCCAGTGAGCCTCAGGTGCCGCTCCACCGACCCGCACTGGCTGCCTTGGCCAAGCAGCTGCTCAGGCCGCAACACCACAGGTTACTTGTACTAGCGTATATCGCGTTTTCACTGTTTATGACGCTTACAGCCACTACTTTCCTTTTTCGCCAAAATGTTTTATTTTGCTGTTTCTTAATGGTAATCCAGTTTATTCGCCGTTTGTTTACGTCAAATAGTCATAATTTCAAGGATCAGATGATTGTGGTTGTATCTCGTTACCATGGCCAGTGAGCATCAGGTGCCCACCACCGACCCGCACAGGCTGCCCTGGCCACACTGCTGCTTAGGCCACAACACCACAGATTAGCTGTACTAGCGTATATCGCGTTTTCACTGTTTTTGACGTTTACCAGCCAGTACTTTCCTTTTTCGCCAAAATGATTTATTTTGCTGTTTCATATTGGTAATCCACATTATTCTCCGTTTGTTTAAGTCAAATAGTCATAATATCAAGGATCAGATGATTGTGGTTGTATCTCGTTACCATGGCCAGTGAGCATCAGGTGCCGCACCACCGACCCGCACAGGCTGCCCTGGCCACACTGCTGCTCAGGCCGCAATACTACAGATTAGCTGTACTAGCGTATATTGCGTTTTCACTGTTTTTGACGCTTACAGCCACTACTTTCCTTTTTCGCCAAAATGTTTTATTTTGCTGTTTTTTAATGGTAATGCAGTTTATTCGCCGTTTGTTCAAGTCAAATAGTCATAATTTCAAGGATCAGATGATTGCGTTTGTATCTCTTTACAATGGCCAATGAGCATCAGTTGCCGCACCACCGACCCGCACTGGCTGCCCTGGCCCCACTGCTGCTCAGGCCGCAACACTACAGATTATTTCAACTAGCGTATATCGCGTTTTAACTGTTTTTGACGCTTACAGCCACTACTTTCCTTTTTCGCCAAAATGTTTTATTTTGCTGTTCTTTAATGGTAATCCAGTTTATTCGTCGTTTGTTGAAGTCAAATAGTCATAATTGCAAAGAGCAGATGATTGTGGTTGTATATAGTTACCATGGGCCAGGGAGCATCAAGTGCTGCACCACCAACCCGCACTGGCTGCCCTGGCCACACTGCTGCTCAGGCCGCAACACTACAGATTAGTTGTACTAGCGTATATCGCGTTTTCACTGTTTTTGACGCTTACAGCCAGTACTTTCCTTTTCGCCAAAATATTTTATTTTGCTGTTTCTTAGTGGTAATCCGGTTCATTCGCCGTTTGTTTAAGCCAAATAGTCATAAATTCAAGGATCAGATGATTGTGGTTGTATCTCGTTACCATGGCCAGGGAGCATCAGGTGCCGCACCACCGACCCGCACTGGCTGCCCTGGCCACACTGCTGCTGAGGCCGCAACCCTGCAGATTAGTTGTACTAGCGTATATCGCGTTTTAACTGTTTTTGACGCTTACAGCCACTACTTTCCTTTTTCGCCAAAATGTTTTATTTTGCTGTTTCTTAATGGTAATCCACTTTATTCTACGTTTGTTTAAGTCAAATAGTCATAATTTCAAGGATCAGATGATTGTGGTTGTATCTTTTTACCATGGCCAGTGAGCATCAGGCGCCGCACCACCGACCCGCACTGGCTGCCCTGGCCACACTGCTGCTCAGGCCGCAACACTACAGATTAGTTGTACTAGCGTATATCGCGTTTTCACTGTTTTTGACGCTTACAGCCACTACTTTCCTTTTTCGCCAAAATGTTTTATTTTGCTGTTTCTTAATGGTAATCCAGATTATTCGCCGTTTATTTAAGTCAAATAGTCATAATTTCAAGGAGCAGATGATTGTGGTTGTATCTCGATACCATGGCCAGTGAGCATCAGGTGCCGCACCACCGACCCGCACTTGCTGCCTTGGCCACATAGCTGCTCAGGCCGCAACACTACAGATTAGTTGTACTAGCGTATATCGCGTTTTCACTGTTTTTGACGCTTACAGCCACTACGTTCCTTTTTCGCCAAAATGTTTTATTTTGCTGTTTCTTAATGGTAATCCAGTTTATTCGCCGTTTGTTTAAGTCAAATAGTCATAATTTCAAGGAGCAATTGATTGTGGTTGTATCTCGATACCATGGCCAGTGAGCATCAGGTGCCGCACAACCGACCCGCACTGGCTGCCTTGGCCACGCAGCTGCTCAGGCCGCAACACTACAGATTACTTGTACTAGCGTATATCGCGTTTTCACTGTTTTTGACGCTTACAGCCACTACTTTCCTTTTTCGCCAAAATGTTTTATTTTGCTGTTTCTTAATGGTAATCCAGTTTATCCGCCGTTTGTTTACGTCAAATAGTCATAATTTCAAGGATCAGATGATTGTGGTTGTATTTCGTTACCAAGGCCAGTGAGCATCAGGTGCCACACCACCGACCCGCACTGGCTGCCCTGGCCCCACTGCTGCTCAGGCCGCAACACTACAGATTAGTTCGACTAGCGTATATCGCGTTTTAACTGTTTTTGACGCTTACAGCCACTACTTTCCTTTTTCGCCAAAATGTTTTATTTTGCTGTTCTTTAATGGTAATCCAGTTTATTCGCCGTTTGTTGAAGTCAAATAGTCATAATTGCAAAGAGCAGATGATTGTGGTTGTATATAGTTACCATGGGCCAGGGAGCATCAAGTGCTGCACCACAAACCCGCACTGGCTGCCCTGGCCACACTGCTGCTCAGGCCGCAACACTACAGATTAGTTGTACTAGCGTATATCGCGCTTTCACTGTTTTTGACGCTTACAGCCACTACTTTCCTTTTCGCCAAAATATTTTATTTTGCTGTTTCTTAATGGTAATCCGGTTCATTCG
This sequence comes from Locusta migratoria, assembly GCA_026315105.1. Lineage (NCBI taxonomy): Eukaryota > Metazoa > Arthropoda > Insecta > Orthoptera > Acrididae > Locusta > Locusta migratoria. The sequence continues at coordinate 31,277 of JAOYRU010000284.1, forward strand.
CCGTTTGTTTAAGCCAAATAGTCATAATTTCAAGGATCAGATGATTGTGGTTGTATCTCGTTACCATGGCCAGTGAGCATCAGGTGCCGCACCACCGACCCGCACTGGCTGCCCTGGCCACACTGCTGCTCAGGCCGCAACCCTACAGATTAGTTGTACTAGCGTATATCGCGTTTTCACTGTTTTTGACGCTTACAGCCACTACTTTCCTTTTTCGCCAAAATGTTTTATTTAGCTGTTTCTTAATGGTAATCCACTTTATTCTACGTTTGTTTAAGTCAAATAGTCATAATTTCAAGGATCAGATGATTGTGGCTGTATCTTGTTACCATGGCCAGTGAGCATCAGGTGCCGCACCACCGACCCGCACTTGCTGCACTGGCCACACAGCTGCTCAGGCCGCAACACTACAGATTAGTTGTACTAGCGTATATCGCGTTTTCACTGTTTTTGACGCTTACAGCCACTACCTTCCTTTTACGCCAAAATGTTTTATTTTGCTGTTTCTTAATGGTAATCCACTTTATTCTCCGTTTGTTTAAGTCAAATAGTCATAATTTCAAAGATCAGATGATTGTGGTTGTATCTCGTTACCATGGCCAGTGAGCATCAGGCGCCGCACCACCGACCCTCACTGGCTGCCCTGGCCACACTGCTGCTCAGGCCGCAACACTACAGATTAGTTGTACTAGCGTATATCGCGTTTTCACTGTTTTTGACGCTTACAGCCACTACTTTCCTTTTTCGCCAAAATGTTTTATTTTGCTGTTTCTTAATGGTAATCCAGATTATTCGCCGTTTATTTAAGTCAAATAGTCATAATTTCAAGGAGCAGATGATTGTGGTTGTATCTCGATACCATGGCCAGTGAGCATCAGGTGCCGCACCACCGACCCGCACTTGCTGCCTTGGCCACACAGCTGCTCAGGCCGCAGCACTACAGATTAGTTGTACTAGCGTATATCGCGTTTTCACTGTTTTTGACGCTTACAGCCACTACGTTCCTTTTTCGCCAAAATGTTTTATTTTGCTGTTTCTTAATGGTAATGCAGTTTATTCACCGTTTGTTTAAGTCAAATAGTCATAATTTCAAGGAGCAATTGATTGTGGTTGTATCTCGATACCATGGCCAGTGAGCATCAGGTGCCGCACAACCGACCCGCACTGGCTGCCCTGGCCACACTGCTGCTCAGGCCGCAACACTACAGATTAGTTGTACTAGCGTATATCGCGTTTTCACTGTTTTTGACGCTTACAGCCACTACATTCCTTTTTCGCCAAAATGTTTTATTTTGCTGTTTCTTAATGGTAATCCAGTTTATTCGCCGTTTGTTTAAGTCAAATAGTCATAATTTCAAGGAGCAGATGATTGTGGTTGTATATAGTTACCATGGGCCAGGGAGCATCAGGTGCTGCACCATCGACCCGCACTGCCCGCCTGGCCACACTGCTGCTCAGGCCGCAACACTACAGATTAGTTCAACTAGCGTATATCGCGTTTTCACTGTTTTTGACGCTTACAGCCACTACTTTCCTTTTTCGCCAAAATGTTTTATTTTGCTGTTTTTTAATGGTAATGCAGTTTATTCGCCGTTTGTTTAAGTCAAATAGTCATCATTTCAAGGATCAGATGATTGCGTTTGTATCCCTTTACAATGGCCAATGAGCATCAGGTGCCGCACCACCGACCCGCACTGGCTGCCTTGCCCACACTGTTGCTCAGGCCGCAACACTACAATTTAGTTGTACTATCGTATATCGCGTTTTCACTGTTTTTGACGCTTACAGCCACTACTTTCCTTTTTCGCCAAAATGTTTTATTTTGCTGTTTCTTAATGGTAATCCAGTTTATTCGCCGTTTGTTTAAGACAAATAGTCATAATTTCAAGGATCAGTTGATTGTGGTTGTATCTCGTTACCATGGCCAGTGAGCATCATGTGCCGCACCACCGAACCGCACTGGCTGCCTGGCCACACTGCTGCTCAGGCCGCAACCCTACAGATCAGTTGTACTAGCGTATATCGCGTTTTCCCTGTTTTTGACGCCTACAGCCCCTACCTTCGTTTTTCCGGCAAAATGTTTTATTTTGCTGTTTCTATATGGTAATCGAGTTTATTCGCCTTTTGTTTATGTAAAATAGTCATAATTTCAAGGATCAGATGATAGCGGTTGTATCTCTTTACAATGGCCAATGAGCATCATGTGCCGCACCACCGAACCGCACTGGCTGCCTGACCACACTGCTACTCAGGCCGCAACACTACAGAGTAGTTCAACTAGCGTATATCGCGTTTTAACTGTTTTTGTCGCTTACAGCCACTACTTTCCTTTTTCGCCAAAATATTTTATTTTGCTGTTTCTTAATGGTAATCCAGTTCATTCGCCGTTTGTTTAAGCCAAATAGTCATAAATTCAAGGATCAGATAATTGTGGTTGTGTCTCGTTACCATGGCCAGTGAGCATCAGGTGCCGCACCACCGACCCGCACTGGCCGCCCTGGCCACACTGCTGCTCAGGCCGCAACCCTACAGATTAGTTGTACTAGCGTATATCGCGTTATCACTGTTTTTGACGCTTACAGCAACTACATTCCTTTTTCGCCAAATTGTTTTATTTTGCTGTTTCTTAATGGTAATCCAGTTTATTCGCCGTTCGTTTAAGTCAAATAGTCATAATTTCAAGGAGCAGATGATTGTGGTTGTATATAGTTACCATGGCCAGTGAGCATCAGGTGCCGCAACACAAAACCGCACTGGCTGCCCTGGCCACACTGCTGCTCAGGCCGCAACACTACAGATTACTTGTACTAGCGTATATCGCATTTTCACTGTTTTTGACGCTTACAGCCACTACTTTCCTTTTTCGCCAAAATGTTTTATTTTGCTGTTTCTTAATGGTAATCCAGTTTCTTCGCCGTTTGTTTACGTCAAATAGTCATAATTTCAAGGATCAGATGATTGTGGTTGTGTCTCGTTACCATGGCCAGTGAGCATCAGGTGCCGCACCACCGACCCGCACAGGCTGCCCTGGCCACACTGCTGCTCAGGCCGCAACACTACAGATTAGCTGTACTAGCGTATATTACGTTTTCACTGTTTTTGACGCTTACTGCCAGTACTTTCCTTTTTCGCCAAAATGTTTTCTTTTGCTGTTTCTTAATGTTAATCCACTTTATTCACCGTTTGTTTATGTCAAATAGTCATAATTTCAAGGATCAGATGATTGTGGTTGTACCTCGTTATCATGGCCAGTGAGCATCAGGTGCCCCACCACCCACCCGCACTGGCTTCCCTGGCCACACTGCTGCTCAGGCCGCAACAATACAGATTAGTTGTACTAGCGTATATCGCGTTTTCACTGTTTTGACGCTTACAGCCACTACTTTCCTTTTTCGCCAAAATGTTTTATTTTGCTGGTTCTTAATGGTAATCCCGTTTATTCCCCGTTTGTTTAAGTCAAATAGTCATAATTTAAAGGATCAGATGATTGTGGTTCTATCTCGTTACCATGGCCAGTGAGCATCAGGTGCCGCACCACCAACCCGCACTGGCTGCCCTGGCCACACTGCTGCTCAGGCCGCAACACTACAGATTAGTTCAACTCGCGTACATCGCGTTTTCACTGTTTTTGACGCTTACAGCCACTACTTTCCTTTTTCGCCAAAATGTTTTATTTTGCTGTTTCTTAATGGTAATCCAGTTTATTCACCGTTTGTTTAAGTCAAATTGTCATAATTTCAAGGAGCAGATGATTGTGGTTGTATATAGTTACCATGGGCCAGGGAGCATCAGGTGCTGCATCATCGACCCGCACTGCCCGTCTGGCCACACTGCTGCTCAGGCCGCAACACTACAGATTAGTTCAACTAGCGTATATCGCGATATCACTGTTTTTGACGCTTACAGCCACTACTTTCCTTTTTCGCCAAAATGTTTTATTTTGCTGTTTCTTAATGGTAATCCAGTTTAATCGCCGTTTGTTTAAGTCAAATAGTCTTAATTTCAAGGAGCAGATGATTGTGGTTGTATATAGTTACCATGGGCCAGGGAGCATCAGGTGCTGCACCATCGACACGCACTGCCTGCCTGGCCACACTGCTGCTCAGGCCGCAACACTACAGATTAGTTCAACTAGCGTATATCGCGTTATCACTGTTTTTGACTTACAGCCACTACTTTCCTTTTTCGCCCAAATGTTTTATTTTGCTGTTTCTTAGTGGTAATCCAGTTTATTCGCCGTTTGTTTAAGTCAAATAGTCATAAATTCAAGGATCAGATGATTGTGGTTGTATCTCGCTACCATGGCCAGTGAGCATCAGGTGCCGCACCACCGACCCGCACTGGCTGCCCTGGCCACACTGCTGCTCAGGCCGCAACACTACAGATTAGTTGTACTAGCGTAAATCGCGTTTTCACTGTTTTTGGCGCTTACAGCCACTACTTTCCTTTTTCGCCAAAGTGTATTATTTTGCTGTTTCTTAATGGTAATCCAGTTTATTCGCCGTTTGTTTAAGTCAAATAATCATAATTTCAAGGATCAGGTGATTGTGGTTGTATCTCGTTACCATGGCCAGTGAGCATCAGGTGCCGCACCACCGAAACGCACTGGCTGCCCTGGCCACACTGCTGCTCAGGCCGCAACACTACAGATTAGATGTACTAGCGTATATAGCGTTTTCACTGTTATTGACGCTTACAGCCACTACTTTCCTTTTTCGCCACAATGTTTTATTTTGCTGTTTCTTAATGGTAATCCAGTTTATTCGCCGTTTGTTCAAGTCAAATAGTCATAATTTCAAATAGCATATGATTGTGGTTTGAATCTCTATACCATGCCCAGTGAGCATCAGGTGTCGCACCTCCGACCCGCACTGGCTGCCTTGGCCACATAGCTGCTCAGGCGCAACACTACAGATTAGTTGTACTAGCGTATATCGCGTTTTCACTGTTTTAGACGTTTACAGCCACTACTTTCCTTTTTCGCCAAAATATTTTATTTTGCTGTTACTTAATGGTAATCCAGTTTATTCGCCGTTCGTTTAAGTCAAATAGTCTTAATTTCAAGTCGCAGATGATTGTGGTTGTATATAGTTACCATGGGCCAGGGAGCATCAGGTGCTGCACTACCAACCCGCACTGGCTGCCCTGGCCACACTGCTGCACAGGCCTCAACAATACTGATTAGTTCAACTAGCGTATATCATGTTTTCACTGTTTTTGACGCTTACAGCGCCTACCTTCATTTTTTCGGCAAAAAGTTTTATTTTGCTGTTTCTATACGGTAATCGAGATGATTCACCTTTTGTTTATGTTAAATAGTCACAATTTCAAGGAGCAAATGATTGTGGTTGTATCTCGTCACTATGGCCAATGAGCATCAGGTGCCGCACCCCCGACCCGCACTGGCTGCCTGGCCACACTGCTGCTCAGGCCGCAACACTACAGATTAGTTGTACTAGCGTAAATCGCGTTTTCACTGTTTTTGGCGTTTACAGCCACTACTTTCCTTTTTCGCCAAAGTGTATTATTTTGCTGTTTCTTTATAGTAATCCAGTTTATTCGCCGTTTGTTTCAGTCAAATAGTCATAATTTCAAGGATCAGATGATTTTGGTTGTATCTCGTTACCATAGCCAGTGAGCATCAGGTGCTGCACCACCGAACCGCACTGGCTGCCTTGGCCACACTGCTGCTCAGGCCGCAAAACTACAATTTAGTTGTACTAGCGTATATCGCGTTTTCACTGTTTTTGACACTTACACAACCTACCTTCATTTTTTCGGTAAAATGTTTTAATTTGCTGTTTCTATATGGTAATCGAGATTATTCACCTTTTGTTTATGTAAAATAGTCATAATTTCAAGGATCAGATGATTGTGGTTGTATCTCGTTACCATGGGCCTGTGAGCATCAGGTGCCGCACCACCGACCCGTACTGGCTACCCTGGCCACACTGCTGCTCAGGCCGCAACACTACAGATTAGTTGTACTAGCGTATATCGCGTTTTCACTGTTTTTGACGCTTACAGCCACTACTTTCCTTTTTCGCCAAAATGTTTTATTTTGCTGTTTCTTAATGGTAATCCAGTTTATTCGCCGTTTGTTTAAGTCAAATAGTCATAATTTCAAGGATCAGATGATTGTGGTTGTATCTCGTTACCATGGCCAGTGAGCATCAGGTGCCGCACCACCGAACCACACAGGCTGCCCTGGCCACACTGCTGCTCAGGCCGCAACACTACAGATTAGCTGTACTAGCGTATATTGCGTTTTCACTGTTTTTGACGCTTACAGCCAGTACTTTCCTTTTTCGCCAAAATGTTTTATATTGCTGTTTCTTAATGGTAATCCACTTTATTCTCCGTTTGTTTAAGTCAAATAGTCATAATTTCAAGGATCAGATGATTTTGGTTGTATCTCGTTACCATGGCCAGTGAGCATCAGGTGCTGCACCACCGACCCGCACTGGCTGCCTTGGCCACACTGCTGCTCAGGCCGCAACACTACAATTTAGTTGTACTAGCATATATCGCGTTTTCACTGTTTTTGACGCTTACAGCCACTACTTCCCTTTTTCGCCAAAATGTTTTATTTTGTTGTTTCTTAATGGTAATCCAGTTTATTCGCCGTTTGTTGAAGTCAAATAGTCATAATTGCAAGGAGCAGATGATTGTGGTTGTATATAGTTACCATGGGCGAGGGAGCATCAGGTGCTGCACCACCAACCCGCACTGGCTGCCCTGGTCACACTGCTGCACAGGCCGCAACAATACTGATTAGTTCAACTAGCGTATATCGCGTTTTCACTCTTTTTGACGCTTACAGCTCCTACCTTCATTTTTTCGGCAAAATCTTTTATTTTGCTGTTTCTATATGGTAATCGAGATGATTCACCTTTTGTTTATGTTAAATAGTCATAATTTCAAGGAGCAGATGATTGTGGTTGTATCTCGTTACCATGGCCAGTGAGCATCAGGTGCCGCACCACCGACCCACACAGGCTGCCCTGGCGTCACTGCTGCTCAGGCCACAACACTACAGATTAGATGTACTAGCGTATATTGCGTTTTCACTGTTTTTGACGCTTACAGCCACTACTTTCCTTTTTCGTAAAAATGTATAATTTTGCTGTTTCTTAATGGTAATCCAGTTTATTCGCCGTTTGTTTAAGTCAAATAGTCATAATTTCAAGGATCAGGTGATTGTGGTTGTATCTCGTTACCATGGCCAGTGAGCATCAGGTGCCGCACCACCGACCCGCACTGGCTGCCCTGGCCACACTGCTGCTCAGGCCGCAACACTACAGATTAGTTGTACTAGCGTATATAGCGTTTTCACTGTTATTGACGCTACAGCCACTACTTTCCTTTTTTGCCAAAATGTTTTATTTTGCTGTTTCTTAATGGTAATCCAGTTTATTCGCCGTTTGTTTAAGTCAAATAGTCATAATTTCAAGTAGCATATGATTGTGGTTTGAATCTCTATACCATGCCCAGTGAGCATCAGGTGTCGCACCTCCGACCCTCACTGGCTGCCTTGGCCACATAGCTGCTCAGGCGCAACACTACAGATTAGTTGTACTAGCGTATATCGCGTTTTCACTGTTTTTGACGCTTACAGCAACTACTTTCCTTTTTCGCCAAAATGTTTTATTTTGCTGTTTCTTATTGGTAATCCAGTTTATTCGCCGTTTGTTTAAGTCAAATAGTCATAATTTCAAGGAGCAGATGATTGTGGTTATATCTCGATACCATGGCAAGTGAGCATCAGGTGCCGCACCATCGACCCGCACTGGCTGCCCTGGCCACACTGCTGCTCAGGCCTCAACACTACAGATTAGTTGTACTAGCGTATATCGCGTTTTCACTGTTTTTGACGCTTACAGCCACTACTTTCCTTTTTCGCCAAAATGTTTTATTTTGCTGTTTCTTAATGGTAATCCAGTTTATTCGCCGTTTGTTTAAGTCAAATAGTCATAATTTCAAGGATCAGATGATTGTGGTTGTATCTCGTTACCATGGCCAGTGAGCATCTGGTGCCGCACCACCGACCCGCACTGGCTGCCCTGGCCACACTGCTGCTCAGGCCGCAACACTACAGATTAGTTGTACTAGCGTATATCGCGTTTTCACTGTTTTTGACGCTTACAGCCAATACTTTCCTTTTTCGCCAAAATGTTTTATTTTGCTGTTTCTTAATGGTAATCCAGTTTATTCGCCGTTTGTTTAAGTCAAATAGTAATAATTTCATGGAGCAGATGATTGTGGTTTGAATCTCGATACCATGGCCAGTGAGCATCAGGTGCCGCACCACCGACCCGCACTGGCTGCCCTGGCCACATTGCTGCTCAGGCCGCAACACTACAGATTAGTTGTACTAGCGTATATCCCGTTTTCACTCTTTTTGACGCTTACAGCCACTACTTTCCTTTTTCGTAAAAATGTATAATTTTGCTGTTTCTTAATGGTTATCCAGTTTATTCGCTGTTTGTTTAAGTCAAATAGTCATAATTTCAAGGAGCAGATGATTGTGGTTGTATCTCGATACCATGGCAAGTGAGCATCAGGTGCCGCACCACCGACCCGCACTGGCTGCCCTGGCCACACTGCTGCTCAGGCCTCAACACTACAGATTAGTTGTACTAGCGTATATCGCGTTTTCACTGTTTTTGACGCTTACAGCCACTACTTTCCTTTTTCGCCAAAATGTTTTATTTTGCTGTTTCTTAATGGTAATCCAGTTTATTCGCCGTTTGTTTAAGTCAAATAGTCATAATTTCAAGGAGCAGATGATTGTGGTTTGAATCTCTATACCATGGCCAGTGAGCATCAGGTGTCGCACCTCCGACCCGCACTGGCTGCCTTGGCCACATAGCTGCTCAGGCGCAACGCTACAGATAAGTTGTACTAGCGTATATCGCGTTTTCACTGTTTTTGACGCTTACAGCCACTACTTTCCTTTTTCGCCAAAATGTTTTATTTTGCTCTTTCTTAATGGTTATCCAGTTTATTCGCTGTTTGTTTAAGTAAAATAGTCATAATTTCAAGGAGCAGATGATTGTGGTTGTATCTCGATACCATGGCAAGTGAGCATCAGGTGCCGCACCACCGACCCGCACTGGCTGCCCTGGCCACACTGCTGCTCAGGCCTCAACACTACAGATTAGTTGTACTAGCGTATATCGCGTTTTCACTGTTTTTGACGCTTACAGCCACTACTTTCCTTTTTCGCCAAAATGTTTTATTTTGCTGTTTCTTAATGGTAATCCAGTTTATTCGCCGTTTGTTTAAGTCAAATAGTCATAATTTCAAAGAGCAGATGATTGTGGTTGTATATCGATACCATGGCCAGTGAGCATCAGGTGCCGCACCACCGACCCGCACTGGCTGCCCTGGCCACACTGCTGCTCAGGCCTCAACACTACAGATTAGTTGTACTAGCGTATATCGCGTTTTCACTGTTTTTGACGCTTACAGCCACTACTTTCCTTTTTCGCCAAAATGTTTTATTTTGCTGTTTCTTAATGGTAATCCAGTTTATTCGCCGTTTGTTTAAGTCAAATAGTCATAATTTCAAGGATCAGATGATTGTGGTTGTATCTCGTTACCATGGCCAGTGAGCATCAGGTGCCGCACCACCGACCCGCACTGGCTGCCCTGGCCACAATGCTGCTGAGGCCGCAACACTACAGATTAGTTGTACTAGCGTATATCGCGTTTTCACTGGTTTTGACGCTTACAGCCACTACTTTCCTTTTTCGTCAAAATGTTTTATTTTATGTTTCTTAATGGTAATCCAGTTTATTCGCCGTTTGTTTAAGTCAAATAGTCATAATTTCAAGGATCAGATGATTGTGGTTGTATCTCGTTACCATGGCCAGTGAGCATCAGGTGCCGCACCACCGAACCACACAGGCTGCCCTGGCCACACTGCTGCTCAGGCCGCAACACTACAGATTAGCTGTACTAGCGTATATTGCGTTTTCACTGTTTTTGACGCTTACAGCCAGTACTTTCCTTTTTCGCCAAAATGTTTTATATTGCTGTTTCTTAATGGTAATCCACTTTATTCTCCGTTTGTTTAAGTCAAATAGTCATAATTTCAAGGATCAGATGATTTTGGTTGTATCTCGTTACCATGGCCAGTGAGCATCAGGTGCTGCACCACCGACCCGCACTGGCTGCCTTGGCCACACTGCTGCTCAGGCCGCAACACTACAATTTAGTTGTACTAGCATATATCGCGTTTTCACTGTTTTTGACGCTTACAGCCACTACTTCCCTTTTTCGCCAAAATGTTTTATTTTGCTGTTTCTTAATGGTAATCCAGTTTATTCGCCGTTTGTTGAAGTCAAATAGTCATAATTGCAAGGAGCAGATGATTGTGGTTGTATATAGTTACCATGGGCGAGGGAGCATCAGGTGCTGCACCACCAACCCGCACTGGCTGCCCTGGTCACACTGCTGCACAGGCCGCAACAATACTGATTAGTTCAACTAGCGTATATCGCGTTTTCACTCTTTTTGACGCTTACAGCTCCTACCTTCATTTTTTCGGCAAAATCTTTTATTTTGCTGTTTCTATATGGTAATCGAGATGATTCACCTTTTGTTTATGTTAAATAGTCATAATTTCAAGGAGCAGATGATTGTGGTTGTATCTCGTTACCATGGCCAGTGAGCATCAGGTGCCGCACCACCGACCCACACAGGCTGCCCTGGCGTCACTGCTGCTCAGGCCACAACACTACAGATTAGATGTACTAGCGTATATTGCGTTTTCACTGTTTTTGACGCTTACAGCCACTACTTTCCTTTTTCGTAAAAATGTATAATTTTGCTGTTTCTTAATGGTAATCCAGTTTATTCGCCGTTTGTTTAAGTCAAATAGTCATAATTTCAAGGATCAGGTGATTGTGGTTGTATCTCGTTACCATGGCCAGTGAGCATCAGGTGCCGCACCACCGACCCGCACTGGCTGCCCTGGCCACACTGCTGCTCAGGCCGCAACACTACAGATTAGTTGTACTAGCGTATATAGCGTTTTCACTGTTATTGACGCTACAGCCACTACTTTCCTTTTTTGCCAAAATGTTTTATTTTGCTGTTTCTTAATGGTAATCCAGTTTATTCGCCGTTTGTTTAAGTCAAATAGTCATAATTTCAAGTAGCATATGATTGTGGTTTGAATCTCTATACCATGCCCAGTGAGCATCAGGTGTCGCACCTCCGACCCTCACTGGCTGCCTTGGCCACATAGCTGCTCAGGCGCAACACTACAGATTAGTTGTACTAGCGTATATCGCGTTTTCACTGTTTTTGACGCTTACAGCAACTACTTTCCTTTTTCGCCAAAATGTTTTATTTTGCTGTTTCTTATTGGTAATCCAGTTTATTCGCCGTTTGTTTAAGTCAAATAGTCATAATTTCAAGGAGCAGATGATTGTGGTTATATCTCGATACCATGGCAAGTGAGCATCAGGTGCCGCACCATCGACCCGCACTGGCTGCCCTGGCCACACTGCTGCTCAGGCCTCAACACTACAGATTAGTTGTACTAGCGTATATCGCGTTTTCACTGTTTTTGACGCTTACAGCCACTACTTTCCTTTTTCGCCAAAATGTTTTATTTTGCTGTTTCTTAATGGTAATCCAGTTTATTCGCCGTTTGTTTAAGTCAAATAGTCATAATTTCAAGGATCAGATGATTGTGGTTGTATCTCGTTACCATGGCCAGTGAGCATCTGGTGCCGCACCACCGACCCGCACTGGCTGCCCTGGCCACACTGCTGCTCAGGCCGCAACACTACAGATTAGTTGTACTAGCGTATATCGCGTTTTCACTGTTTTTGACGCTTACAGCCAATACTTTCCTTTTTCGCCAAAATGTTTTATTTTGCTGTTTCTTAATGGTAATCCAGTTTATTCGCCGTTTGTTTAAGTCAAATAGTAATAATTTCATGGAGCAGATGATTGTGGTTTGAATCTCGATACCATGGCCAGTGAGCATCAGGTGCCGCACCACCGACCCGCACTGGCTGCCCTGGCCACATTGCTGCTCAGGCCGCAACACTACAGATTAGTTGTACTAGCGTATATCCCGTTTTCACTCTTTTTGACGCTTACAGCCAATACTTTCCTTTTTCGTAAAAATGTATAATTTTGCTGTTTCTTAATGGTTATCCAGTTTATTCGCTGTTTGTTTAAGTCAAATAGTCATAATTTCAAGGAGCAGATGATTGTGGTTGTATCTCGATACCATGGCAAGTGAGCATCAGGTGCCGCACCACCGACCCGCACTGGCTGCCCTGGCCACACTGCTGCTCAGGCCTCAACACTACAGATTAGTTGTACTAGCGTATATCGCGTTTTCACTGTTTTTGACGCTTACAGCCACTACTTTCCTTTTTCGCCAAAATGTTTTATTTTGCTGTTTCTTAATGGTAATCCAGTTTATTCGCCGTTTGTTTAAGTCAAATAGTCATAATTTCAAGGAGCAGATGATTGTGGTTTGAATCTCTATACCATGGCCAGTGAGCATCAGGTGTCGCACCTCCGACCCGCACTGGCCTGCCTTGGCCACATAGCTGCTCAGGCGCAACGCTACAGATAAGTTGTACTAGCGTATATCGCGTTTTCACTGTTTTTGACGCTTACAGCCACTACTTTCCTTTTTCGCCAAAATGTTTTATTTTGCTCTTTCTTAATGGTTATCCAGTTTATTCGCTGTTTGTTTAAGTAAAATAGTCATAATTTCAAGGAGCAGATGATTGTGGTTGTATCTCGATACCATGGCAAGTGAGCATCAGGTGCCGCACCACCGACCCGCACTGGCTGCCCTGGCCACACTGCTGCTCAGGCCTCAACACTACAGATTAGTTGTACTAGCGTATATCGCGTTTTCACTGTTTTTTGACGCTTACAGCCACTACTTTCCTTTTTCGCCAAAATGTTTTATTTTGCTGTTTCTTAATGGTAATCCAGTTTATTCGCCGTTTGTTTAAGTCAAATAGTCATAATTTCAAAGAGCAGATGATTGTGGTTGTATATCGATACCATGGCCAGTGAGCATCAGGTGCCGCACCACCGACCCGCACTGGCTGCCCTGGCCACACTGCTGCTCAGGCCTCAACACTACAGATTAGTTGTACTAGCGTATATCGCGTTTTCACTGTTTTTGACGCTTACAGCCACTACTTTCCTTTTTCGCCAAAATGTTTTATTTTGCTGTTTCTTAATGGTAATCCAGTTTATTCGCCGTTTGTTTAAGTCAAATAGTCATAATTTCAAGGATCAGATGATTGTGGTTGTATCTCGTTACCATGGCCAGTGAGCATCAGGTGCCGCACCACCGACCCGCACTGGCTGCCCTGGCCACAATGCTGCTGAGGCCGCAACACTACAGATTAGTTGTACTAGCGTATATCGCGTTTTCACTGGTTTTGACGCTTACAGCCACTACTTTCCTTTTTCGCCAAAATGTTTTATTTTATGTTTCTTAATGGTAATCCAGTTTATTTCGCCGTTTGTTTAAGTCAAATAGTCATAATTTCAAGGATCAGATGATTGTGGTTGTATGTCGTTACCATGGCCAGTGAGCATCTGGTGCCGCACCACCGACCCGCACTGGCTGCCCTGGCCACACTGCTGCTCAGGCCGCAACACTACAGATTAGTTGTACTAGCGTATATCGCGTTTTCACTGTTTTTGACGCTTACAGCCACTACTTTCCTTTTTCGCCAAAATGTTTTATTTTGCTGTTTCTTAATGGTAATCCAGTTTATTCGCCGTTTGTTTAAGTCAAATAGTCATAATTTCAAGGATCAGATGATTGTGGTTGTATTTCGTTACCATGGCCAGTGGAGCATCAGGTGCCGCACCACCGACCCGCACTGGCTGCCCTGGCGACACTGCTGCTCAGGCCGCAACACTACAGATTAGTTGTACTAGCGTATATCGCGTTTTCACTGTTTTTGACGCTTACAGCCACTACTTTCCTTTTTCGCCAAAATGTTTAATTTTGCTGTTTCTTAATGATAATACAGTTTATTCGCCGTTTGTTTAAGTCAAATAGTCATAATTTCAAGGATCAGATGATTGTGGTAGTATATCGTTACCATCCCTGGCCACACTGCTGCTCAGGGCCGCAACACTACAGATTAGTTGTACTAGCGTATATCGCGTTTTCACAGTTTTTGACGCTTACAGCCACTACTTTCCTTTTTCGCCAAAATGTTTTATTTTGCTGTTTCTTAATGGTTATCCAGTTTATTCGCCGTTTGTTTAAGTCAAATAGTCATAATTTCAAGGAGCAGATGATTGTGGTTGTATCTCGATACCATGGCAAGTGAGCATCAGGTGCCGCACACCACCGACCCGCACTGGCTGCCCTGGCCACACTGCTGCTCAGGCCTCAACACTACAGATTAGTTGTACTAGCGTATATCGCGTTTTCACTGTTTTTGACGCTTACAGCCAATACTTTCCTTTTTCGCCAAAATGTTTTATTTTGCTGTTTCTTATGGTAATCCAGTTTATTCGCCGTTTGTTTAAGTCAAATAGTAATAATTTCATGGAGCAGATGATTGTGGTTTGAATCTCGATACCATGGCCAGTGAGCATCAGGTGCCGCACCACCGACCCGCACTGGCTGCCCTGGCCACATTGCTTGCTCAGGGCCGCAACACTACAGATTAGTTGTACTAGCGTATATCCCGTTTTCACTCTTTTTGACGCTTACAGCCACTACTTTCCTTTTTCGTAAAAATGTATAATTTTTGCTGTTTCTTAATGGTTATCCAGTTTATTCGCTGTTTGTTTTAAGTCAAATAGTCATAATTTCAAGGAGCAGATGATTGTGGTTATATCTCGATACCATGGCAAGTGAGCATCAGGTGCCGCACACACCGACCCCGCACTGGCTGCCCTGGCCACACTGCTGCTCAGGCCTCAACACTACAGATTAGTTGTACTAGAGTATATCGCGTTTTCACTGTTTTTGACGCTTACAGCCACTACTTTCCTTTTTCGCCAAAATGTTTTATTTTGCTGTTTTCTTAATGGTAATCCAGTTTATTCGCCGTTTGTTTAAGTCAAATAGTCATAATTTCAAGGAGCAGATGATTGTGGTTTGGAATCTCTATACCATGGCCAGTGAGCATCAGGTGTCGCACCTCCGAACCCGCACTGGCTGCCCTTCGGCCACATTGCTGCTCAGGCGCAACGCTACAGATAAGTTGTACTAGCGTATATCGCGTTTTCACTGTTTTTGACGCTTACAGCCACTACTTTCCTTTTTCGCCAAAATGTTTTATTTTGCTCTTTCTTAATGGTTATCCAGTTTATTCGCTGTTTGTTTAAGTCAAATAGTCATAATTTCAAGGAGCAGATGATTGTGGTTGTATCTCGATACCATGGCAAGTGAGCATCAGGTGCCGCACCACCGACCCGCACTGGCTGCCCTGGCCCACACTGCTGCTCAGGCCTCAACACTACAGATTAGTATGTACTAGCGTATATCGCGTTTTCACTGTTTTTGACGCTTACAGCCACTACTTTCCTTTTTCGCCAAAATGTTTTATTTTGCTGTTTCTTAATGGTAATCCAGTTTATTCGCCGTTTGTTTAAGTCAAATAGTCCATAATTTCAAAGAGCAGATGATTGTGGTTGTATATCGATACCATGGCCAGTGAGCATCAGGTGCCGCACCACCGACCCGCACTGGCTGCCCTGGCCACACTGCTGCTCAGGCCTTCACACACTACAGATTAGTTGTACTAGCGTATATCGCGTTTTCACTGTTTTTGACGCTTACAGCCACTACTTTCCTTTTTCGCCAAAATGTTTTATTTTGCTGTTTCTTAATGGTAATCCAGTTTATTCGCCGTTTGTTTAAGTCAAATAGTCATAATTTCAAGGATCAGATGATTGTGGTTGTATCTCGTTACCATGGCCAGTGAGCATCAGGTGCCGCACCACCGACCCGCTCTGGCTGCCCTGGCCACAATGCTGCTGAGGCCGCAACACTACAGATTAGTTGTACTAGCGTATATCGCGTTTTCACTGGTTTTGACGCTTACAGCCACTACTTTCCTTTTTCGCCAAAATGTTTTATTTTATGTTTCTTAATGGTAATCCAGTTTATTCGCCGTTTGTTTAAGTCAAATAGTCATAATTTCAAGGATCAGATGATTGTGGTTGTATGTCGTTACCATGGCCTAGTGAGCATCTGGTGCCGCACCACCGACCCCGCACTGGCTTGCCCTGGCCACACTTGCTGCTCAGGCCGCAACACTACAGATTAGTTGTACTAGCGTATATCGCGTTTTCACTGTTTTTGACGCTTACAGCCACTACTTTCCTTTTTTCGCCAAAATGTTTTATTTTGCTGTTTCTTAATGGTAATCCAGTTTTCTTCGCCGTTTGTTTAAGTCAAATAGTCATAATTTCAAGGATCAGATGATTGTGGTTGTATTTCGTTACCATGGCCAGTGAGCATCAGGTGCCGCACCACCGAACCGCACTGGCTGCCCTGGCGACACTGCTGCTCAGGCCGCAACACTACAGATTAGTTGTACTAGCGTATATCGCGTTTTCACTGTTTTTGACGCTTACAGCCACTACTTTCCTTTTTCGCCAAATGTTTAATTTTGCTGTTTCTTAATGATAATACAGTTTATTCGCCGTTTGTTTAAGTCAAATAGTCATAATTTCAAGGATCAGATGATTGTGGGTAGTATATACGTTACCATGGCCCAGTGAGCATCAGGTGCCGCACCACCGACCCGCACTGGGCTGCCCCTGGCCACACTGCTGCTCAGGCCGCAACACTACAGATTAGTTGTACTAGCGTATATCGCGTTTTCACAGTTTTTGACGCTTACAGCCACTACTTTCCTTTTTCGCCAAAATGTGTTATTTTGCTGTTTCTTAATGGTTATCCAGTTTATTCGCCGTTTGTTTAAGGTCAAATAGTCATAATTTCAAGGAGCAGATGATTGTGGTTGTATCTCGATACCATGGCAAGTGAGCATCAGGTGCCGCACCACCGACCCGCACTGGCTGCCCTGGCCACACTGCTGCTCAGGCCACAACACTACAGATTAGTTGTACTAGCGTATATCGCGTTTTCACTGTTTTTGACGCTTACAGCCACTACTTTCCTTTTTCGCCAAAATGTTTTATTTTGCTGTTTCTTAATGGTAATCCAGTTTATTCGCCGTTTGTTTAAGTCAAATAGTCATAATTTCAAAGAGCAGATGATTGTGGTTGTATATCGATACCATGGCCAGTGAGCATCAGGTGCCGCACCAACCGACCCGCACTGGCTGCCCTGGCCACACTGCTGCTCAGGCCTCAACACTACAGATTAGTTGTACTAGCGTATATCGCGTTTTCACTGTTTTTGACGCTTACAGCCACTACTTTCCTTTTTCGCCAAAATGTTTTATTTTGCTGTTTCTTAATGGTAATCCAGTTTATTCGCCGTTTGTGTAAGTCAAATAGTCATAATTTCAAGGAGCATATGATTGTGGTTGTATATATTCACCATGGGCCAGAGAGCATCAGGTGCCACACCACCAACCTGCACTGGCTGCCCTGGCCACACTGCTGCACAGGCCGCAACACTACAGATTAGTTCAACTAGCGTATATCGCGTTTTCACTGTTTTTGACGCTTACAGCCCCTACCTTCATTTTTGCGGCAAAATGTTTTATTTTGCTGTTTCTATATGGTAATCGAGTTTTATTCGCTTTTTGTTTATGTAAAATAGTTATAATTTCAAGGATCAGATGATTTTGGTTGTATCTCGATACCATGGCCAGTGAGCATCAGGTGCCACACCAACCGACCCCGCACTAGCTGCCATGGCCACACTTCTGCTCCAGGCCGCAACACTACAGATTAGCTGTACTAGCGTATATCGCGTTTTCACTGTTTTTGACGCTTACAGCCACTACTTTCCTTTTTCGCCAAAATGGTTTATTTTGCTGTTTCTTAAAGGTTACCCAGTTTATTCGCCGTTTGTTTTAAGTCAAAATAGTCATAATTTCAAGGAGCAGATGATTGTGGTTGTATATAGTTACCATGAGCCAGGGAGCTTCAAGAGCTGCACCGTCGACCCGCACTGGCTGCCCCTGGCCACACTGCTGCTCTGGCCGCAACACTACAGATTAGTTCAAATAGCGTAAATCGCGTTTTCACTGTTTTTGTCGCTTACAGCCCCTACCTTCATTTTTTCGACAAAATGTTTTATTTTGCTGTTTCTATATGGTAATCGAGATTATTCGCCTTTTGTTTATATAAAAATAGTCATAATTTTAAGGTTCAGATGATTGTGGTTGTATCTCGTTACCATGGCCAGTGAGCATCTAGTGCCGCACCACCGACCCGCACTGGCTGCCCTGGCCACACTGCTGCTCAGGCCGCAACACTACAGATTAGTTGTAACTAGCGTATATCGCGTTATAACTGTTTTTTGACGCTTACAGCTACTACTTTTCCTTTTTCCTCCAAAATGATTTATTTTGCTGTTTCTTAATGGTAATCCACTTTATTCGCCGTTTGTTTAAGTCAAATAGTCATAATTTCAAGGATCAGATGATTGTGGTTGTATCTCGTTACCATGGCCAGTGAGGCATCTGGTGCCGCACCACCGACCCGCACTGGCTGCCCTGGCCACACTGCTGCTCAGGCCGCAACACTACAGATTAGTTGTACTAGCGTATATAGCGTTTTCACTGTTTTTGACGCTTACAGCCACTACTTTCCTTTTTCGCCAAAATGTTTTATTTTGCTGTTTCTTAATGGTAATCCAGTTTATTCGCCGTTTGTTTAAGACAAATAGTCATAATTTCAAGGAGCATATGATTGTGGTTGTATATACTTACCATAAGCCAGAGAGCATCAGGTACTGCACCACCAACTCCGCACTGGCTGCCCTGGCCACACTACTGCACAGGGCCGCAACACTACAGATTAGTTCAACTAGCGTATATAGCGTTTTTCACTGCTTTTGACGCTTAACAGTCAGTACTTTATTTTTTCGCCAAAATGTTTTATTTTGCTGTTTCTATATGGTATTCGAGATTATTCGCTTTTGTTTGTATAAAATAGTCATAATTTTAAGGATCAGATGATTGTGGTTGTATCTCGTTACCATGGCCAGTGAGCATCAGGTGCCGCACAACCAACCCGCACTGGCTGCCCTGGCCACACTGCTGCTCAGGCCGCAACACTACAGATTAGTCGTACTAGCGTATATCGCGCTTTCACTGTTTTTGATACTTACAGCCATTACTTTCCTTTTTCGCCAAAGTTTATAATTTTGCTGTTTCTTAATGGTAATCCAGTTTATTCGCCGTTTGTTTAAGTCAAATAATCATAATTTTAAGGATCAGATGATTGTGGTTGTATCTCGTTACCATGGCCGGTGAGCATTAGGTGCCGCACCACTGACGCGCACCCGGGCTGCCCTGGCCACCACTGCTGCTTAGGCCGAAACACTACAGATTAGTTGTACTAGCGTATATCGCGTATTCACTGTTTTTGACGCTTCCAGCCACTACGTTCCTTTTTCGCCAAAATGTTTTATTTTGCTGTTTCTTAATGGTAATCCAGTTTATTCGACGTTTGTTTAAGTCAAATAGTCATAATTTCAAGGACCAGATGATTGTGGTTGTATATAGTTACCATGGCCAGTGAGCATCAGGTGCCGCACCACCGACCCGCACTGGCTGCCCTGGCCACACTGCTGCTCAGGCCGCAACACTACAGATTAGTTGTACTAGCATATATCGCGTTTTCACTGTTTTTGACGCTTCCAGCCACTACGTTCCTTTTTCGCCAAAATGTTTTATTTTGCTGTTTCTTAATGGTAATCCAGTTTATTCGCCGTTTGTTTAAGTCAAATAGTCATAATTTCAAGGAGCAGATGATTGTGGTTGTAACTCGATACCATGGCCCATGAGCATCAGATGCCGCACCACCGACCCGCACTGGCTGCCTTGGTCACACAGCTGCTCAAGCCGCAACACTACAGATCAGTTATACTAGCATATATCGCGTTTTCACTGTTTTTCACGCTTACAGCCACTACTTTCCTTTTTCGCCAAAATGTTTTATTATGCTGTTTCTTAATGGTAATCCAGTTAATTCGCCGTTTGTTTAAGTCAAATAGTCATAATTTCAAGGAGCATATGATTGTGGTTGTATATAGTTACCATGGCCAGGGAGCATCAGGTGCTGCACCACCAACCCGCACTGGCTGCCCTGGCCACACTGCTGCACAGGCCGCAACACTACAGATTAGTTCAACTAGCGTACATCGCGTTTTCACTGTTTTTGACGCTTACAGCGCCTACCTTCATCTTTTCGGCAAAATGTTTTATTTTGCTGTTTCTATATGGTAATCGAGATTATTCGCCTATTGTTTATGTAAAATAGTCATAATTTCACGGATCAGATGATTGTGGTTGTATCTCGTTACCATGGCCAGTGAGCATCAGGTGCCGCACAACCGACCCGCACTGGCTGCCCTGGCCACACTGCTGCTCATGCCGCAACACTACAGATTTGTTGTACTAGCTTATATCGCGTTTTCACTGTTTTTGACGCTTACAGCCGGTACTTTCCTTTTTCGCCAAAATGTTTTATTTTGCTGTTTCTTAATGGTAATCCAGTTTATTCGCCGTTTGTTTAAGTCAAATAGTCATAATTTCAAGGATCAGATGATTGTGGTTGTATCTCGTTACCATGGCCAGTGAGCATCAGGTGCCGTACCACCGACCCGCACCGGCTGCCCTGTCCACACTGCTGCTTAAGACGCAACACTACAGATTAGTTGTACTAGCGTATATCGTGTTTTCACTCTTTTTGACGCTTACAGCCAGTACTTTCCTTTATCTCCAAAATGTTTTATTTTCCTGTTTCTTAATGGTAATCCAGTTTATTCGCCGATTGTTTAAGTCAAATAGTCATAATTTCAAGGATCAGATGATTGTGGTTGTACCTCGTTACCATGGCCAGTGAGCATCAGGAGCCGCACCACCGACCCGCACTGGCTGCCCGGGCAACACTGCTGCTCAGACCGCAACACTACAGATTAGTTGTACTGGCGTATAACGCGTTTTCACTGTCTTTGACGCTTACAGCCACTACTTTCCTTTTTCGCCAAAGTGTATTATTTTGCTGTTTCTTAATGGTAATCCAGTTTATTCGCCGTTTGTCTAAGACAAATAGTCATAATTTCAAGGATCAGGTGATCGTGGTTGTATCTCGTTACCATGGCCAGTGAGCATCAGGTGCCGCACCACCGACCCGCACTGGCAGCCCTGGCCACACTGCTGCTCAGTCCGCAACACTACAGATTAGTTGTACTAGCGTATATCGCGTATTCACTGTTTTTGACGCTTCCAGCCACTACGTTCCTTTTTCGCCGAAATGTTTTATTTTGCTGTTTCTTAATGGTAATCCAGTTTATTCGCCGTTTGTTTAAGTCAAATAGTCATAATTTCAAGGAGCAGATGATTGTGGTTGTATCTCGATACCATGGCCCGTGAGCATCAGGTGCCGCACCACCGACCTGCACTGGCTGCCCTGGCCACACAGCTGCTCAGGCCGCAACACTACAGATTAGATGTAATAGCGTATATCGCGTTTTCACTGTTTTTGACGCTTACAGCCACTACTTTCCTTTTTCCCCAAAATGTTTTATTTTGCTGTTTCTTAATGGTAATCCAGTTTATTCGCCGTTTGTTTAAGTCAAATAGTAATAATTTCAAGGAGCAGATGATTGTAGTTGTATATAGTTACCATGGGCCAGGGAGCATCAGGTGCTGCACCACCAACCCGCACTGGCTGCCCTGGCCACACTGCTGCTCAGGCCGCAACACTACAGATTAGTTCAACTAGCGTATATCGCGTTTTCACTGTTTTTGACGCTTACAGCCCCTACCTTCATTTTTTCGGCAAAATGTTTTATTTTGCTGTTTCTATATGGTAATCGAGATTATTCGCGTTTTCTTTATGTAAAATAGTCATAATTTCAAGGATCAGATGATTGTGGTTGTATCTCGTTACCATGGCCAGTGAGCATCAGGTGCCGCACCACCGACCCGCACTGGCTGCCCTGGCCACACTGCTGCTCAGGCCGCAACACTACAGATTAGTTGTACTAGCGTATATCGCGTTTTCACTGTTTTTGACGCTTCCAGCCACTACGTTCCTTTTTCGCCAAAATGTTTTGTTTTGCTGTTTCTTAATGGTAATCCAGTTTATTCGCCGTTTGTTTAAGTCAAATAGTCATAATTTCAAGGAGCGGATGATTGTGGTTGTATCTCGATACCATGGCCCATGAGCATCAGGTGCCGCACCACCGACCCGCACTGGCTGCCTTGGTCACACAGCTGCTCAAGCCGCAACACTACAGATTAGTTGTACTAGCATATATCGCGTTTTCACTGTTTTTGACGCTTACAGCCACTACTTTCCTTTTTCGCCAAAATGTTTTATTTTGCTGTTTCTTAATGGTAATCCAGTTAATTCGCCGTTTGATTAAGTCAAATAGTCATAATTTCAAGGAGCATATGATTGTGGTTGTATATAGTTACCATGGGCCAGGGAGCATCAGGTGCTGCACCACCAACCTGCACTGCCTGCCCTGGCCACACTGCTGCACAGGCCGCAACACTACAGATTAGTTCAACTAGCGTACATCGCGTTTTTACTGTTTTGGACGCTTACAGCGCCTGCCTTCATCTTTTCGGCAAAATGTTTTATTTTGCTGTTTCTATATGGTAATCGAGATTATTCGCCTATTGTTCATGTAAAATAGTCATAATTTCACGGATCAGATGATTGTGGTTGTATCTCGTTACAATGGCCAGTGAGCATCAGGTGCCGCACAACCGACCCGCACTGGCTGCCCGGGCAACACTGCTGCTCAGACCGCAACACTACAGATTAGTTGTACTAGCGTATAACGCGTTTTCACTTTCTTTGACGCTTACAGCCACAACTTTCCTTTTTCGCCAAAGTGTATTATTTTGCTGTTTCTTAATGGTAATCCAGTTTATTCGCCGTTTGTCTAAGACAAATAGTCATAATTTCAAGGATTAGGTGATTGTGGTTGTATCTCGTTACCATGGCCAGTGAGCATCAGGTGCCGCACCACCGACCTGCACTGGCTGCCCTGGCCACACTGCTGCTCAGGCCGCAACACTACAGATTAGTTGTACTAGCCTATATCGCGTATTCACTGTTTTTGACGCTTCCAGCCACTACGTTCCTTTTTCGCCAAAATGTTTTATTTTGCTGTTTCTTAATGGTAATCCAGTTTATTCGCCGTTTGCTTAAGTCAAATAGTCATAATTTCAAGGAGCAGATGATTGTGGTTGTATCTCGATACCATGGCCCGTGAGCATCAGGTGCCGCACCACCGACCCGCACTGGCTGCCCTGGCCACACAGCTGCTCAGGCCGCAACACTACAGATTAGTTGTAATAGCGTATATCGCGTTTTCACTGTTTTTGACGCTTACAGCCACTACTTTCCTTTTTCGCTAAAATGTTTTATTTTGCTGTTTCTTAATGGTAATCCAGTTTATTCGCCGTTTGTTTAAGTCAAATAGTAATAATATCAAGGAGCAGATGATTGTGGTTGTATATAGTTACCATGGGCCAGGGAGCATCAGGTGCTGCACCACCAACCCGCACTGGCTGCCCTGGCCACACTGCTGCTCAGGCCGCAACACTACAGATTAGTTCAACTAGCGTATATCGCGTTTTCACGGTTTTTGACGCTTACAGCCCCTACCTTCATTTTTTCGGCAAAATGTTTTATTTTGCTGTTTCTATATGGTAATCGAGATTATTCGCCTTTTCTTTATGTAAAATAGTCATAATTTCAAGGATCAGATGATTGTGGTTGTATCTCGTTACCATGGCCAGTGAGCATCAGGTGCCGCACCACCGACCCGCACTGGCTGCCCTGGCCACACTGCTGCTCAGGCCGCAACACTACAGATTAGTTGTACTAGCGTATATCGCGTTTTCACTGTTTTTGACGCTTCCAGCCACTACGTTCCTTTTTCGCCAAAATGTTTTATTTTGCTGTTTCTTAATGGTAATCCAGTTTATTCGCCGTTTGTTTAAGTCAAATAGTCATAATTTCAAGGAGCAGATGATTGTGGTTGTATCTCGATAACATGAACCATGAGCATCAGGTGCCGCACCACCGATCCGCACTGGCTGCCTTGGTCACACAGCTGCTCAAGCCGCAACACTACAGATTAGTTGTACTAGCATATATCGCGTTTTCACTGTTTTTGACGCTTACAGCCACTACTTTCCTTTTTCGCCAAAATGTTTTATTTTGCTGTTTCTTAATGGTAATCCAGTTAATTCGCCGTTTGTTTAAGTCAAATAGTCATAATTTCAAGGAGCATATGATTGTGGTTGTATATAGTTCCCATGGGCCAGGGAGCATCAGGTGCTGCACCACCAACCCGCACTGGCTGCCCTGGCCACACTGCTGCACAGGCCGCAACACTACAGATTAGTTCAACTAGCGTACATCGCGTTTTCACTGTTTTTGACGCTTACAGCGCCTACCTTCATCTTTTCGGCAAAATGTTTTATTTTGCTGTTTCTATATGGTAATCGAGATTATTCGCCTATTGTTTATGTAAAATAGTCATAATTTCACGGATCAGATGATTGTGGTTGTATCTCGTTACAATGGCCAGTGAGCATCAGGTGCCGCACCACCGACCCGCACTGGCTGCCCGGGCAACACTGCTGCTCAGACCGCAACACTACAGATTAGTTGTACTAGCGTATAACGCGTTTTCACTGTCTTTGACGCTTACAGCCACAACTTTCCTCTTTCGCCAAAGTGTATTATTTTGCTGTTTCTTAATGGTAATCCAGTTTATTCGCCGTTTGTCTAAGACAAATAGTCATAATTTCAAGGATTAGGTGATTGTGGTTGTATCTCGTTACCATGGCCAGTGAGCATCAGGTGCCGCACCACCGACCCGCACTGGCTGCCCTGGCCACACTGCTGCTCAGGCCGCAACACTACAGATTAGTTGTACTAGCCTATATTGCGTATTCACTGTTTTTGACGCTTCCAGCCACTACGTTCCTTTTTCGCCAAAATGTTTTATTTTGCTGTTTCTGAATGGTAATCCAGTTTATTCGCCGTTTGTTTAAGTCAAATAGTCGTAATTTCAAGGAGCAGATGATTGTGGTTGTATCTCGATACCATGGCCCGTGAGCATCAGGTGCCGCACCACCGACCCGCACTGGCTGCCCTGGCCACACAGCTGCTCAGGCCGCAACACTACAGATTAGTTGTAATAGCGTATATCGCGTTTTCACTGTTTTTGACGCTTACAGCCACTACTTTCCTTTTTCGCCAAAATGTTTTATTTTGCTGTTTCTTAATGGTAATCCAGTTTATTCGCCGTTTGTTTAAGTCAAATAGTAATAATTTCAAGGAGCAGATGATTGTGGTTGTATATAGTTACCATGGGCCAGGGAGCATCAGGTGCTGCACCACCAACCCGCACTGGCTGCCCTGGCCACACTGCTGCTCAGGCCGCAACACTACAGATTAGTTGTACTAGCGTATATCGCGTTTTCACTGTTTTTGACGCTTACAGCCACTACTTTCCTTTTTCGCCAAAATGTTTTATTTTGCTGTTTCTTAATGGTAATCCAGTTTATTCGCCGATTGTTTAAGTCAAATAGTCATAATTTCAAGGAGCAGATGATTGTGGTTGTATCTCGTTACCATGGCCAGTGAGCATCATGTGCCGCACCACCGACCCGCACTGGCTGCCCTGGCCACACTGCTGCTCAGGCCGCAACACTACAGATTAGTTGTACTAGCGTATAACGCGTTTTCACCGTTTTTGACGCTTACAGCCACTACTTTCCTTTTTCGCCAAAATGTTTTATTTTGCTGTTTCTTAATGGTAATCCAGTTTATTCGCCGTTTGTTTAAGTCAAATAGTCATAATTTCAAGGAGCAGATGATTGTGGTTGTATCTCGATACCATGGCCCGTGAGCAACAGGTGCCGCACCACCGACCCGCACTGGCTGCCCTGGCCACACAGCTGCTCAGGACGCAACACTACAGATTAGTTGTACTAGCATATATCGCGTTTTCACTGTTTTTCACGCTTACAGCCACTACTTTCCTATTTCGCCAAAATGTTTTATTTTGCTGTTTCTTAATGGTAATCCAGTTAATTCGCCGTTTGTTTAAGTCAAATAGTCATAATTTCAAGGAGCATATGATTGTGGTTGTATATAGTTACCATGGGCCAGGGAGCATCAGGTGCTGTACCACCAACCCGCACTGGCTGCCCTGGCCACACTGCTGCACAGGCCGCAACACTACAGATTAGTTCAACTAGCGTACATCGCGTTTTCACTGTTTTTGACGCTTACAGCGCCTACCTTCATCTTTTCGGCAAAATGTTTTATTTTGCTGTTTCTATATGGTAATCGAGATTATTCGCCTTTTGTTTATGTAAAATAATCATAATTTCACGGATCAGATGATTGTGGTTGTATCTCGTTACCATGGCCAGTGAGCATCAGGTGCCGCACAACCGAATCCGCACTGGCTGCCCTGGCCACACTGCTGCTCATGCCGCAATACTACAGATTTGTTGTACTAGCATATATCGCGTTTTCACTGTTTTTGACGCTTACAGCCGGTACTTTCCTTTTTCGCCAAAATGTTTTATTTTGCTGTTTCTTAATGGTAATCCAGTTTATTCGCCGTTTGTTTAAGTCAAATAGTCATAATTTCAAGGATCAGATGATTGTGGTTGTATCTCGTTACCATGGCCAGTGAGCATTAGGTGCCGCACCACCGACCCGCACCGGCTGCCCTGTCCACACTGCTGCTTAGGCCGCAACACTACAGATTAGTTGTACTAGCGTATATCGTGTTTTCACTGTTTTTGACGCTTACAGCCAGTACTTTCCTTTATCTCCAAAATGTTTTATTTTCCTGTTTCTTAATGGTAATCCAGTTTATTCGCCGATTGTTTAAGTCAAATAGTCATAATTTCAAGGATCAGATGATTGTGGTTGTACCTCGTTGCCATGGCCAGTGAGCATCAGGTGCCGCACCACCGACCCGCACTGGCTGCCCGGGCAACACTGCTGCTCAGGCCGCAACACTACAGATTAGTTGTACTAGCGTATATAGCGTTTTCACTGTTTTTGACGCTTACAGCCACTACTTTCCTTTTTCGCCAAAATGTTTTATTTTGCTGTTTCTTAATGGTAATCCAGTTTATTCGCCGTTTGTTTAAGACAAATAGTCATAATTTCAAGGAGCATATGATTGTGGTTGTATATAGTTACCATAAGCCAGAGAGCATCAGGTACTGCACCACCAACCCGCACTGGCTGCCCTGGCCACACTGCTGCACAGGCCGCAACACTACAGATTAGTTCAACTAGCGTATATCGCGTTTTCACTGTTTTTGACGCTTACAGCCCCTACCTTCATTTTTTCGGCAAAATGTTTCATTTTGCTGTTTATTAATGGTAATCCAGTTTATTCGCCTTTTGTTTATGTAAAATAGTCATAATTTCAAGGATCAGATGATTGTGGTTGTATCTCGTTACCATGGCCAGTGAGCATCAGGTACCGCACCACCGACCCGCACTGGCTGCCCTGGCCACACTGCTGCTCAGGCCGCAACACTACAGATTAGTTGTACTAGCGTATATCGCGTTTTCACTGTTTTTGACGCTTACAGCCAGTACTTTCCTTTTTCGCCAAAATGTTTTATTTTGCTGTTTCCTAAAGGTTACCCAGTTTATTCGCAGTTTGTTTACGTCAAATAGTCATAATTTCAAGGAGCAGATGATTGTGGTTGTATCTCGATACCTTGGCCAGTGAGCATCAGGTGCCGCACCACCGACCCGCACTGGCTGCCCTGGCCACACTGCTGCTCAGGCCGCAACACTACAGATTAGTTCAACTAGCGTATATAGCGTTTTCACTGCTTTTGACGCTTACAGTCAGTACTTTCCTTTTTCGCCAAAATGTTTTATTTTGCTGTTTCTATATGGTAATCGAGATTATTCGCCTTTTGTTTATGTAAAATAGTCATAATTTCAAGGAGCAGATGATTGTGGTTGTATCTCGTTACCATGGCCAGTGAGCATCAGGTGCCGCACCACCAACCCGCACTGGCTGCCCTGGCCACACTACTGCTCAGGGCCGCAACACTACACATTAGTTGTACTAGCGGATATCGCGTTTTCACTGTTTTTGATACTTACAGCCATTACTTTCCTTTTTCGCCAAAGTTTATTATTTTGATGTTTCTTAATGGTAATCCAGTTTATTCACCGTTTGTTTAAGTCAAATAGTCATAATTTCAAGGAGCAGATGATTGTGGTTGTATCTCGAAACCATGGCCCGTGAGCATCAGGTGCCGCACCACCGACCCGCACTGGCTGCCTTGGCCACACAGCTGCTCAAGCCGCAACACTACAGATTAGTTGTACTAGCGTATATCGCGTTTTCACTGTTTTTGACGCTTACAGCAACCACCTTCCTTTTTCGCCAAAATGTTTTATTTTGCTGTTTCTTAATGGTAATCCAGTTTATTCGCCGTTTGTTTAAGTGAAATAGTCATAATTTCAAGGAGGAGATGATTGTGGTTGTATATAGTTACCATGGGCCATGGAGCATCAGGTGCTGCACCACCAACCCGCACTGGCTGCCCTGGCCACACTGCTGCTCAGGCCGCAACACTACAGATTAGTTCAACTAGCGTACATCGCGTTTTCACTGTTTTTGACACTTACAGCCAGTACTTTCCTTTATCTCCAAAATGTTTTATTTTGCTGTTTCTTAATGGTAATACAGTTTATTCGCCGATTGTTTAAGTCAAATAGTCATAATTTCAAGGATCAGATGATTGTGGTTGTATCTCGTTACCATGGCCAGTGAGCATCAGATGCCGCACCAACGGCTCGCACTGGCTGCCCTGGCCACACTGCTGCTCAGGCCGCAACACTACAGATTAGTTGTACTAGCGTATAACGCGTTTTCACTGTTTTTGACGCTTACAGCCACTACTTTCCTTTTTCGCCAAAATGTTTTATTTTGCTGTTTCTTAATGGTAATCCAGTTTATTCGCCGATTGTTTAAGTCAAATAGTCATAATTTCAAGGAGCAGATGATTGTGGTTGTATCTCGTTACCATGGCCAGTGAGCATCATGTGCCGCACCACCGACCCGCACTGGCTGCCCTGGCCACACTGCTGCTCAGGCCGCAACACTACAGATTAGTTGTACTAGCGTATAACGCGTTTTCACCGTTTTTGACGCTTACAGCCACTACTTTCCTTTTTCGCCAAAATGTTTTATTTTGCTGTTTCTTAATGGTAATCCAGTTTATTCGCCGTTTGTTTAAGTCAAATAGTCATAATTTCAAGGAGCAGATGATTGTGGTTGTATCTCGATACCATGGCCCGTGAGCATCAGGTGCCGCACCACCGACCCGCACTGGCTGCCCTGGCCACACAGCTGCTCAGGCCGCAACACTACAGATTAGTTGTAATAGCGTATATCGCGTTTTCACTGTTTTTGACGCTTACAGCCACTACTTTCCTTTTTCGCCAAAATGTTTTATTTTGCTGTTTCTTAATGGTAATCCAGTTTATTCGCCGTTTGTTTAAGTCAAATAGTAATAATTTCAAGGAGCAGATGATTGTGGTTGTATATAGTTACCATGGGCCAGGGAGCATCAGGTGCTGCACCACCAACCCGCACTGGCTGCCCTGGCCACACTGCTGCTCAGGCCGCAACACTACAGATTAGTTCAACTAGCGTATATCGCGTTTTCACGGTTTTTGACGCTTACAGCCCCTACCTCCATTTTTTCGGCAAAATGTTTTATTTTGCTGTTTCTATATGGTAATCGAGATTATTCGCCTTTTCTTTATGTAAAATAGTCATAATTTCAAGGATCAGATGATTGTGGTTGTATCTCGTTACCATGGCCAGTGAGCATCAGGTGCCGCACCACCGACCCGCACTGGCTGCCCTGGCCACACTGCTGCTCAGGCCGCAACACTACAGATTAGTTGTACTAGTGTATATCGCGTTTTCACTGTTTTTGACGCTTACTGCCACTACTTTCCTTTTTCGCCAAAATGTTTTATTTTGCTGTTTCTTAATGGTAATCCAGATTATTCGCCGATTGTTTAAGTCAAATAGTCATAATTTCAAGGATCAGATGATTGTTGTTGTATCTCCTTACCATGGCCAGTGAGCATCAGGTGCCGCACCACCGACCCGCACTGGCTGCCCTGGCCACACTGCTGCTCAGGCCACAACACTACAGATTAGTTGTACTAGCGTATATCGCGTTTTCACTGTTTTCGACGCTTACAGCCACTACTTTCCTTTTTCGCCAAAATGTTTTATTTTGCTGTTTCTTAATGGTAATCCAGTTTCTTCGCCGTTTGTTTAAGTCAAATAGTCATAATTTCAAGGAGCAGATGATTGTGGTTGTATATAGTTACCATGGCCAGTGAGCATCAGGTGCCGCACCACCGGCTCGCACTGGCTGCCCTGGCCACACTGCTGCTCAGGCCGCAACACTACAGATTAGTTGTACTAGCGTATAACGCGTTTTCACTGTTTTTGACGCTTACAGCCACTACTTTCCTTTTTCGCCAAAATGTTTTATTTTGCTGTTTCTTAATGGTAATCCAGTTTCTTCGCCGTTTGTTTAAGTCAAATAGTCATAATTTCAATGAGCAGATGATTGTGGTTGTATATAGTTACCATGGCCAGTGAGCATCAGGTGCCGCACCACCAACCCGCACTGCCTGCCCTGGCCACACTGCTGCTCAGGCCGCAACACTACAGATTAGTTGTACTAGCGTATAACGCGTTTTCACTGTTTTTGACGCTTACAGCCACTACTTTCCTTTTTCGCCAAAATGTTTTATTTTGCTGTTTCTTAATGGTAATCCAGTTTATTCGCCGATTGTTTAAGTCAAATAGTCATAATTTCAAGGAGCAGATGATTGTGGTTGTATCTCGTTACTATGGCCAGTGAGCATCAGGTGCCGCACCACCGGCTCGCACTGCCTGCCCTGGCCACACTGCTGCTCAGGCCGCAACACTACAGATTAGTTGTACTAGCGTATAACGCATTTTCACTGTTTTCGACGCTTACGGCCACTACTTTCCTTTTTCGCCAAAATGTTTTATTTTGCTGTTTCTTAATGGTAATCCAGTTTCTTCGCCGTTTGTTTAAGTCAAATAGTCATAATTTCAAGGAGCAGATGATTGTGGTTGTATATAGTTACCATGGCCAGTGAGCATCAGGTGCCGCACCACCGACCCGCACTGCCTGCCCTGGCCACACTGCTGCTCAGGCCGCAACACTACAGATTAGTTGTACTAGCGTATAACGCGTTTTCACTGTTTTTGACGCTTACAGCCACTACTTTCCTTTTTCGCCAAAATGTTTTATTTTGCTGTTTCTTAATGGTAATCCAGTTTATTCGCCGATTGTTTAAGTCAAATAGTCATAATTTCAAGGAGCAGATGATTGTGGTTGTATCTCGTTACCATGGCCAGTGAGCATCAGGTGCCGCACCACCGGCTCGCACTGGCTGCCCTGGCCACACTGCTGCTCAGGCCGCAACACTACAGATTAGTTGTACTAGCGTATAACGCGTTTTCACTGTTTTTGACGCTTACAGCCACTACTTTCCTTTTTCGCCAAAATGTTTTATTTTGCTGTTTCTTAATGGTAATCCAGTTTCTTCGCCGTTTGTTTAAGTCAAGTAGTCATAATTTCAAGGAGCAGATGATTGTGGTTGTATATAGTTACCATGGCCAGTGAGCATCAGGTGCCGCACCACCGACCCGCACTGCCTGCCCTGGCCACACTGCTGCTCAGGCCGCAACACTACAGATTAGTTGTACTAGCGTATAACGCGTTTTCACTGTTTTTGACGCTTACAGCCACTACTTTCCTTTTTCGCCAAAATGTTTTATTTTGCTGTTTCTTAATGGTAATCCAGTTTATTCGCCGATTGTTTAAGTCAAATAGTCATAATTTCAAGGAGCAGATGATTGTGGTTGTATCTCGTTACCATGGCCAGTGAGCATCAGGTGCCGCACCACCGGCTCGCACTGGCTGCCCTGGCCACACTGCTGCTCAGGCCGCAACACTACAGATTAGTTGTACTAGCGTATAACGCGTTTTCACTGTTTTTGACGCTTACAGCCACTACTTTCCTTTTTCGCCAAAATGTTTTATTTTGCTGTTTCTTAATGGTAATCCAGTTTATTCGCCGTTGTTTAAGTCAAATAGTCATAATTTCAAGGAGCAGATGATTGTGGTTGTATCTCGTTACCATGGCCAGTGAGCATCAGGTGCCGCACCACCGGCTCGCACTGGCTGCCCTGGCCACACTGCTGCTCAGGCCGCAACACTACAGATTAGTTGTACTAGCGTATATCGCGTTTTCACTGTTTTTGACGCTTACAGCCAATACTTTCCTTTTTCGCCAAAATGTTTTATTTTGCTGTTTCTTAATGGTAATCCAGTTTATTCGCCGTTGTTTAAGTCAAATAGTCATAATTTCAAGGAGCAGATGATTGTGGTTGTATCTCGTTACCATGGCCAGTGAGCATCAGGTGCCGCACCACCGGCTCGCACTGGCTGCCCTGGCCACACTGCTGCTCAGGGCGCAACACTACAGATTAGTTGTACTAGCGTATATCGCGTTTTCACTGTTTTTGAAGCTTACAGCCAATACTTTCCTTTTTCGCCAAAATGTTTTATTTTGCTGTTTCTTAATGGTAATCCAGTTTATTCGCCGTTGTTTAAGTCAAATAGTCATAATTTCAAGGAGCAGATGATTGTGGTTGTATCTCGTTACCATGGCCAGTGAGCATCAGGTGCCGCACCACCGGCTCGCACTGGCTGCCCTGGCCACACTGCTGCTCAGGCCGCAACACTACAGATTAGTTGTACTAGCGTATATCGCGTTTTCACTGTTTTTGACGCTTACAGCCAATACTTTCCTTTTTCGCCAAAATGTTTTATTTTGCTGTTTCTTAATGGTAATCCAGTTTATTCGCCGTTGTTTAAGTCAAATAGTCATAATTTCAAGGAGCAGATGATTGTGGTTGTATCTCGTTACCATGGCCAGTGAGCATCAGGTGCCGCACCACCGGCTCGCACTGGCTGCCCTGGCCACACTGCTGCTCAGGCCGCAACACTACAGATTAGTTGTACTAGCGTATAACGCGTTTTCACTGTTTTTGACGCTTACAGCCACTACTTTCCTTTTTCGCCAAAATGTTTTATTTTGCAGTTTCTTAATGGTAATCCAGTTTATTCGCCGATTGTTTAAGTCAAATAGTCATAATTTCAAGGAGCAGATGATTGTGGTTGTATCTCGTTACCATGGCCAGTGAGCATCAGGTGCCGCACCACCGGCTCGCACTGGCTGCCCTGGCCACACTGCTGCTCAGGGCGCAACACTACAGATTAGTTGTACTAGCGTATAACGCGTTTTCACTGTTTTTGACGCTTACAGCCACTACTTTCCTTTTTCGCCAAAATGTTTTATTTTGCTGTTTCTTAATGGTAATCCAGTTTATTCGCCGATTGTTTAAGTCAAATAGTCATAATTTCAAGGAGCAGATGATTGTGGTTGTATCTCGTTACCATGGCCAGTGAGCATCAGGTGCCGCACCACCGGCTCGCACTGGCTGCCCTGGCCACACTGCTGCTCAGGCCGCAACACTACAGATTAGTTGTACTAGCGTATATCGCGTTTTCACTGTTTTTGACGCTTACAGCCAATACTTTCCTTTTTCGCCAAAATGTTTTATTTTGCTGTTTCTTAATGGTAATCCAGTTTATTCGCCGTTGTTTAAGTCAAATAGTCATAATTTCAAGGAGCAGATGATTGTGGTTGTATCTCGTTACCATGGCCAGTGAGCATCAGGTGCCGCACCACCGGCTCGCACTGGCTGCCCTGGCCACACTGCTGCTCAGGGCGCAACACTACAGATTAGTTGTACTAGCGTATATCGCGTTTTCACTGTTTTTGACGCTTACAGCCAATACTTTCCTTTTTCGCCAAAATGTTTTATTTTGCTGTTTCTTAATGGTAATCCAGTTTATTCGCCGTTGTTTAAGTCAAATAGTCATAATTTCAAGGAGCAGATGATTGTGGTTGTATCTCGTTACCATGGCCAGTGAGCATCAGGTGCCGCACCACCGGCTCGCACTGGCTGCCCTGTCCACACTGCTGCTCAGGCCGCAACACTACAGATTAGTTGTACTAGCGTATAACGCGTTTTCACTGTTTTTGACGCTTACAGCCACTACTTTCCTTTTTCGCCAAAATGTTTTATTTTGCTGTTTCTTAATGGTAATCCAGTTTATTCGCCGATTGTTTAAGTCAAATAGTCATAATTTCAAGGAGCAGATGATTGTGGTTGTATCTCGTTACCATGGCCAGTGAGCATCAGGTGCCGCACCACCGGCTCGCACTGGCTGCCCTGGCCACACTGCTGCTCAGGCCGCAACACTACAGATTAGTTGTACTAGCGTATAACGCGTTTTCCTGTTTTTGACGCTTACAGCCACTACTTTCCTTTTTCGCCAAAATGTTTTATTTTGCTGTTTCTTAATGGTAATCCAGTTTATTCGCCGATTGTTTAAGTCAAATAGTCATAATTTCAAGGAGCAGATGATTGTGGTTGTATCTCGTTACCATGGCCAGTGAGCATCAGGTGCCGCACCACCGGCTCGCACTGGCTGCCCTGGCCACACTGCTGCTCAGGCCGCAACACTACAGATTAGTTGTACTAGCGTATAACGCGTTTTCACTGTTTTTGACGCTTACAGCCACTACTTTCCTTTTTCGCCAAAATGTTTTATTTTGCTGTTTCTTAATGGTAATCCAGTTTATTCGCCGATTGTTTAAGTCAAATAGTCATAATTTCAAGGAGCAGATGATTGTGGTTGTATCTCGTTACCATGGCCAGTGAGCATCAGGTGCCGCACCACCGGCTCGCACTGGCTGCCCTGGCCACACTGCTGCTCAGGGCCGCAACACTACAGATTAGTTGTACTAGCGTATAACGCGTTTTCACTGTTTTTGACGCTTACAGCCTCTACTTTCCTTTTTCGCCAAAATGTTTTATTTTGCTGTTTCTTAATGGTAATCCAGTTTATTCGCCGATTGTTTAAGTCAAATAGTCATAATTTCAAGGAGCAGATGATTGTGGTTGTATCTCGTTACCATGGCCAGTGAGCATCAGGTGCCGCACCCCCGGCTCGCACTGGCTGCCCTGGCCACACTGCTGCTCAGGCCGCAACACTACAGATTAGTTGTACTAGCGTATAACGCGTTTTCACTGTTTTTGACGCTTACAGCCACTACTTTCCTTTTTCGCCAAAATGTTTTATTTTGCTGTTTCTTAATGGTAATCCAGTTTATTCGCCGATTGTTTAAGTCAAATAGTCATAATTTCAAGGAGGCAGATGATTGTGGTTGTATCTCGTTACCATGGCCAGTGAGCTTCAGGTGCCGCACCACCGGCTCGCACTGGCTGCCCTGGCCACACTGCTTCTCAGGCCGCAACACTACAGATTAGTTGTACTAGCGTATAACGCGTTTTTCACTGTTTTTGACGCTTACAGCCACTACTTTCCTTTTTCGCCAAAATGTTTTATTTTGCTGTTTCTTAATGGTAATCCAGTTTATTCGCCGATTGTTTAAGTCAATAGTCATAATTTCAAGGAGCAGATGATTGTGGTTGTATCTCGTTACCATGGCCAGTGAGCATCAGGTGCCGCACCACCGGCTCGCACTGGCTGCCCTGGCCACACTGCTGCTCAGGCCGCAACACTACAGATTAGTTGTACTAGCGTATAACGCGTTTTCACTGTTTTTGACGCTTACAGCCACTACTTTCCTTTTTCGCCAAAATGTTTTATTTTGCTGTTTCTTAATGGTAATCCAGTTTATTCGCCGATTGTTTAAGTCAAATAGTCATAATTTCAAGGAGCAGATGATTGTGGTTGTATCTCGTTACCATGGCCAGTGAGCATCAGGTGCCGCACCACCGGCTCGCACTGGCTGCCCTGGCCACACTGCTGCTCAGGCCGCAACACTACAGATTAGTTGTACTAGCGTATATCGCGTTTTCACTGTTTTTGACGCTTACAGCCACTACTTTCCTTTTTCGCCAAAATGTTTTATTTTGCTGTTTCTTAATGGTAATCCAGTTTATTCGCCGATTGTTTAAGTCAAATAGTCATAATTTCAAGGAGCAGATGATTGTGGTTGTATCTCGTTACCATGGCCAGTGAGCATCAGGTGCCGCACCACCGGCTCGCACTGGCTGCCCTGGCCACACTGCTGCTCAGGCCGCAACACTACAGATTAGTTGTACTAGCGTATATCGCGTTTTCACTGTTTTTGACGCTTACAGCCACTACTTTCCTTTTTCGCCAAAATGTTTTATTTTGCTGTTTCTTAATGGTAATCCAGTTTATTCGCCGATTGTTTAAGTCAAATAGTCATAATTTCAAGGAGCAGATGATTGTGGTTGTATCTCGTTACCATGGCCAGTGAGCATCAGGTGCCGCACCACCGGCTCGCACTGGCTGCCCTGGCCACACTGCTGCTCAGGCCGCAACACTACAGATTAGTTGTACTAGCGTATATCGCGTTTTCACTGTTTTTGACGCTTACAGCCACTACTTTCCTTTTTCGCCAAAATGTTTTATTTTGCTGTTTCTTAATGGTAATCCAGTTTATTCGCCGATTGTTTAAGTCAAATAGTCATAATTTCAAGGAGCAGATGATTGTGGTTGTATCTCGTTACCATGGCCAGTGAGCATCAGGTGCCGCACCACCGGCTCGCACTGGCTGCCCTGGCCACACTGCTGCTCAGGCCGCAACACTACAGATTAGTTGTACTAGCGTATAACGCGTTTTCACTGTTTTTGACGCTTACAGCCACTACTTTCCTTTTTCGCCAAAATGTTTTATTTTGCTGTTTCTTAATGGTAATCCAGTTTATTCGCCGATTGTTTAAGTCAAATAGTCATAATTTCAAGGAGCAGATGATTGTGGTTGTATCTCGTTACCATGGCCAGTGAGCATCAGGAGCCGCACCACCGGCTCGCACTGGCTGCCCTGGCCACACTGCTGCTCAGGCCGCAACACTACAGATTAGTTGTACTAGCGTATAACGCGTTTTCACTGTTTTTGACGCTTACAGCCACTACTTTCCTTTTTCGCCAAAATGTTTTATTTTGCTGTTTCTTAATGGTAATCCAGTTTATTCGCCGATTGTTTAAGTCAAATAGTCATAATTTCAAGGAGCAGATGATTGTGGTTGTATCTCGTTACCATGGCCAGTGAGCATCAGGTGCCGCACCACCGGCTCGCACTGGCTGCCCTGGCCACACTGCTGCTCAGGCCGCAACACTACAGATTAGTTGTACTAGCGTATAACGCGTTTTCACTGTTTTTGACGCTTACAGCCACTACTTTCCTTTTTCGCCAAAATGTTTTATTTTGCTGTTTCTTAATGGTAATCCAGTTTATTCGCCGATTGTTTAAGTCAAATAGTCATAATTTCAAGGAGCAGATGATTGTGGTTGTATCTCGTTACCATGGCCAGTGAGCATCAGGTGCCGCACCACCGGCTCGCACTGGCTGCCCTGGCCACACTGCTGCTCAGGCCGCAACACTACAGATTAGTTGTACTAGCGTATAACGCGTTTTCACTGTTTTTGACGCTTACAGCCACTACTTTCCTTTTTCGCCAAAATGTTTTATTTTGCTGTTTCTTAATGGTAATCCAGTTTATTCGCCGATTGTTTAAGTCAAATAGTCATAATTTCAAGGAGCAGATGATTGTGGTTGTCTCTCGTTACCATGGCCAGTGAGCATCAGGTGCCCGCACCACCGGCTCGCACTGGCTGCCCTGGCCACACTGCTGCTCAGGCCGCAACACTACAGATTAGTTGTACTAGCGTATAACGCGTTTTCACTGTTTTTGACGCTTACAGCCACTACTTTCCTTTTTCGCCAAAATGTTTTATTTTGCTGTTTCTTAATGGTAATCCAGTTTATTCGCCGATTGTTTAAGTCAAATAGTCATAATTTCAAGGAGCAGATGATTGTGGTTGTATCTCGTTACCATGGCCAGTGAGCATCAGGTGCCGCACCACCGGCTCGCACTGGCTGCCCTGGCCACACTGCTGCTCAGGCCGCAACACTACAGATTAGTTGTACTAGCATATATCGCGTTTTCACTGTTTTTGACGCTTACAGCCACTACTTTCCTTTTTCGCCAAAATGTTTTATTTTGCTGTTTCTTAATGGTAATCCAGTTTATTCGCCGATTGTTTAAGTCAAATAGTCATAATTTCAAGGAGCAGATGATTGTGGTTGTATCTCGTTACCATGGCCAGTGAGCATCAGGTGCCGCACCACCGGGTCGCACTGGCTGCCCTGGCCACACTGCTGCTCAGGCCGCAACACTACAGATTAGTTGTACTAGCGTATAACGCGTTTTCACTGTTTTTGACGCTTACAGCCACTACTTTCCTTTTTCGCCAAAATGTTTTATTTTGCTGTTTCTTAATGGTAATCCAGTTTATTCGCCGATTGTTTAAGTCAAATAGTCATAATTTCAAGGAGCAGATGATTGTGGTTGTATGTCGTTACCATGGCCAGTGAGCATCAGGTGCCGCACCACCGGCTCGCACTGGCTGCCCTGGCCACACTGCTGCTCAGGCCGCAACACTACAGATTAGTTGTACTAGCGTATATCGCGTTTTCACTGTTTTTGACGCTTACAGCCACTACTTTCCTTTTTCGCCAAAATGTTTTATTTTGCTGTTTCTTAATGGTAATCCAGTTTATTCGCCGATTGTTTAAGTCAAATAGTCATAATTTCAAGGAGCAGATGATTGTGGTTGTATCTCGTTACCATGGCCAGTGAGCATCAGGTGCCGCACCACCGGCTCGCACTGGCTGCCCTGGCCACACAGCTGCTCAGGCCGCAACACTACAGATTAGTTGTACTAGCGTATATCGCGTTTTCACTGTTTTTGACGCTTACAGCCACTACTTTCCTTTTTCGCCAAAATGTTTTATTTTGCTGTTTCTTAATGGTAATCCAGTTTATTCGCCGATTGTTTAAGTCAAATAGTCATAATTTCAAGGAGCAGATGATTGTGGTTGTATCTCGTTACCATGGCCAGTGAGCATCAGGTGCCGCACCACCGGCTCGCACTGGCTGCCCTGGCCACACTGCTGCTCAGGCCGCAACACTACAGATTAGTTGTACTAGCGTATAACGCGTTTTCACTGTTTTTGACGCTTACAGCCACTACTTTCCTTTTTCGCCAAAATGTTTTACTTTGCTGTTTCTTAATGGTAATCCAGTTTATTCGCCGATTGTTTAAGTCAAATAGTCATAATTTCAAGGAGCAGATGATTGTGGTTGTATCTCGTTACCATGGCCAGTGAGCATCAGGTGCCGCACCACCGGCTCGCACTGGCTGCCCTGGCCACACTGCTGCTCAGGCCGCAACACTACAGATTAGTTGTACTAGCGTATATCGCGTTTTCACTGTTTTTGACGCTTACAGCCACTACTTTCCTTTTTCGCCAAAATGTTTTATTTTGCTGTTTCTTAATGGTAATCCAGTTTATTCGCCGATTGTTTAAGTCAAATAGTCATAATTTCAAGGAGCAGATGATTGTGGTTGTATCTCGTTACCATGGCCAGTGAACATCAGGTGCCGCACCACCGGCTCGCACTGCCTGCCCTGGCCACACTGCTGCTCAGGCCGCAACACTACAGATTAGTTGTACTAGCGTATATCGCGTTTTCACTGTTTTTGACGCTTACAGCCACTACTTTCCTTTTTCGCCAAAATGTTTTATTTTGCTGTTTCTTAATGGTAATCCAGTTTATTCGCCGATTGTTTAAGTCAAATAGTCATAATTTCAAGGAGCAGATGATTGTGGTTGTATCTCGTTACCATGGCCAGTGAGCATCAGGTGCCGCACCACCGGCTCGCACTGGCTGCCCTGGCCACACTGCTGCTCAGGCCGCAACATTACAGATTAGTTGTACTAGCGTATATCGCGTTTTCACTGTTTTTGACGCTTACAGCCACTACTTTCCTTTTTCGCCAAAATGTTTTATTTTGCTGTTTCTTAATGGTAATCCAGTTTATTCGCCGATTGTTTAAGTCAAATAGTCATAATTTCAAGGAGCAGATGATTGTGGTTGTATCTCGTTACCATGGCCAGTGAGCATCAGGTGCCGCACCACCGGCTCGCACTGGCTGCCCTGGCCACACTGCTGCTCAGGCCGCAACACTACAGATTAGTTGTACTAGCGTATAACGCGTTTTCACTGTTTTTGACGCTTACAGCCACTACTTTCCTTTTTCGCCAAAATGTTTTATTTTGCTGTTTCTTAATGGTAATCCAGTTTATTCGCCGATTGTTTAAGTCAAATAGTCATAATTTCAAGGAGCAGATGATTGTTGTTGTATCTCCTTACCATGGCCAGTGAGCATCAGGTGCCGCACCACCGGCTCGCAGTGGCTGCCCTGGCCACACTGCTGCTCAGGCCGCAACACTACAGATTAGTTGTACTAGCGTATAACGCGTTTTCACTGTTTTTGACGCTTACAGCCACTACTTTCCTTTTTCGCCAAAATGTTTTATTTTGCTGTTTCTTAATGGTAATCCAGTTTCTTCGCCGATTGTTTAAGTCAAATAGTCATAATTTCAAGGAGCAGATGATTGTGGTTGTATCTCGTTACCATGGCCAGTGAGCATCAGGTGCCGCACCACCGGCTCGCACTGGCTGCCCTGGCCACACTGCTGCTCAGGCCGCAACACTACAGATTAGTTGTACTAGCGTATAACGCGTTTTCACTGTTTTTGACGCTTACAGCCACTACTTTCCTTTTTCGCCAAAATGTTTTATTTAGCTGTTTCTTAATGGTAATCCAGTTTATTCGCCGATTGTTTAAGTCAAATAGTCATAATTTCAAGGAGCAGATGATTGTGGTTGTATCTCGTTACCATGGCCAGTGAGCATCAGGTGCCGCACCACCGGCTCGCACTGGCTGCCCTGGCCACACTGCTGCTCAGGGCGCAACACTACAGATTAGTTGTACTAGCGTATAACGCGTTTTCACTGTTTTTGACGCTTACAGCCACTACTTTCCTTTTTCGCCAAAATGTTTTATTTTGCTGTTTCTTAATGGTAATCCAGTTTCTTCGCCGATTGTTTGAGTCAAATAGTCATAATTTCAAGGATCAGATGATTGTTGTTGTATCTCCTTACCATGGCCAGTGAGCATCAGGTGCCGCACCACCGGCTCGCACTGGCTGCCCTGGCCGCACTGCTGCTCAGGCCGCAACACTACAGATTAGTTGTACTAGCGTATAACGCGTTTTCACTGTTTTTGACGCTTACAGCCACTACTTTCCTTTTTCGCCAAAATGTTTTACTTTGCTGTTTCTTAATGGTAATCCAGTTTCTTCGCCGATTGTTTAAGTCAAATAGTCATAATTTCAAGGAGCAGATGATTGTGGTTGTATCTCGTTACCATGGCCAGTGAGCATCAGGTGCCGCACCACCGGCTCGCACTGGCTGCCTTGGCCACACTGCTGCTCAGGCCGCAACACTACAGATTAGTTGTACTAGCGTATATCGCGGTTTCACTGTTTTTGACGCTTACAGCCACTACTTTCCTTTTTCGCCAAAATGTTTTATTTTGCTGTTTCTTAATGGTAATCCAGTTTATTCGCCGATTGTTTAAGTCAAATAGTCATAATTTCAAGGAGCAGATGATTGTGGTTGTATCTCGTTACCATGGCCAGTGAGCATCAGGAGCCGCACCACCGGCTCGCACTGGCTGCCCTGGCCACACTGCTGCTCAGGCCGCAACACTACAGATTAGTTGTACTAGCGTATAACGCGTTTTCACTGTTTTTGACGCTTACAGCCACTACTTTCCTTTTTCGCCAAAATGTTTTATTTTGCTGTTTCTTAATGGTAATCCAGTTTATTCGCCGATTGTTTGAGTCAAATAGTCATAATTTCAAGGATCAGATGATTGTTGTTGTATCTCCTTACCATGGCCAGTGAGCATCAGGTGCCGCACCACCGGCTCGCACTGGCTGCCCTGGCCACACTGCTGCTCAGGCCGCAACACTACAGATTAGTTGTACTAGCGTATAACGCGTTTTCACTGTTTTTGACGCTTACAGCCACTACTTTCCTTTTTCGCCAAAATGTTTTATTTTTCTGTTTCTTAATGGTAATCCAGTTTCTTCGCCGATTGTTTAAGTCAAATAGTCATAATTTCAAGGAGCAGATGATTGTGGTTGTTTCTCGTTACCATGGCCAGTGAGCATCAGGTGCCGCACCACCGGCTCGCACTGGCTGCCTTGGCCACACTGCTGCTCAGGCCGCAACACTACAGATTAGTTGTACTAGCGTATATCGCGTTTTCACTCTTTTTGACGCTTACAGCCACTACTTTCCTTTTTCGCCAAAATGTTTTATTTTGCTGTTTCTTAATGGTAATCCAGTTTATTCGCCGATTGTTTAAGTCAAATAGTCATAATTTCAAGGAGCAGATGATTGTGGTTGTATCTCGTTACCATGGCCAGTGAGCATCAGGTGCCGCACCACCGACTCGCACTGGCTGCCCTGGCCACACTGCTGCTCAGGCCGCAACACTACAGATTAGTTGTACTAGCGTATAACGCGTTTTCACTGTTTTTGACGCTTACAGCCACTACTTTCCTTTTTCGCCAAAATGTTTTATTTTGCTGTTTCTTAATGGTAATCCAGTTTATTCGCCGATTGTTTAAGTCAAATAGTCATAAATTCAAGGAGCAGATGATTGTGGTTGTATCTCGTTACCATGGCCAGTGAGCA
Organism: Locusta migratoria; assembly: GCA_026315105.1. Classification (NCBI taxonomy): domain Eukaryota; kingdom Metazoa; phylum Arthropoda; class Insecta; order Orthoptera; family Acrididae; genus Locusta; species Locusta migratoria. The sequence goes on from JAOYRU010000284.1 coordinate 74,316, forward strand.
TCAGGTGCCGCACCACCGGCTCGCACTGGCTGCCCTGGCCACACTGCTGCTCAGGCCGCAACACTACAGATTAGTTGTACTAGCGTATAACGCGTTTTCACTGTTTTTGACGCTTACAGCCACTACTTTCCTTTTTCGCCAAAATGTTTTATTTTGCTGTTTCTTAATGGTAATCCAGTTTATTCGCCGTTTGTTTAAGTCAAATAGTCATAATTTCAAGGATCAGATGATTGTTGTTGTATCTCCTTACCATGGCCAGTGAGCATCAGGTGCCGCACCACCGACCCGCACTGCCTGCCCTGGCCACACTGCTGCTCAGGCCGCAACACTACAGATTAGTTGTACTAGCGTATAACGCGTTTTCACTGTTTTTGACGCTTACAGCCACTACTTTCCTTTTTCGCCAAAATGTTTTATTTTGCTGTTTCTTAATGGTAATCCAGTTTATTCGCCGATTGTTTAAGTCAAATAGTCATAATTTCAAGGAGCAGATGATTGTGGTTGTATATAGTTACCATGGCCAGTGAGCAACAGGTGCCGCACCACCGGGTCGCACTGGCTGCCCTGGCCACACTGCTGCTCAGGCCGCAACACTACAGATTAGTTGTACTAGCGTATAACGCGTTTTCACTGTTTTTGACGCTTACAGCCACTACTTTCCTTTTTCGCCAAAATATTTATTTTGTTGTTTCTTAATGGTAATCCAGTTTCTTCGCCGTTTGTTTAAGTCAAATAGTCATAATTTCAAGGATCAGATGATTGTTGTTGTATCTCCTTACCATGGCCAGTGAGCATCAGGTGCCGCACCACCGACCCGCACTGCCTGCCCTGGCCACACTGCTGCTCAGGCCGCAACACTACAGATTAGTTGTACTAGCGTATAACGCGTTTTCACTGTTTTTGACGCTTACAGCCACTACTTTCCTTTTTCGCCAAAATGTTTTATTTTGCTGTTTCTTAATGGTAATCCAGTTTATTCGCCGATTGTTTAAGTCAAATAGTCATAATTTCAAGGAGCAGATGATTGTTGTTGTATCTCCTTACCATGGCCAGTGAGCATCAGGTGCCGCACCACCGACCCGCACTGCCTGCCCTGGCCACACTGCTGCTCAGGCCGCAACACTACAGATTATTTGTAATAGCGTATAACGCGTTTTCATTGTTTTTGACGCTTACAGCCACTACTTTCCTTTTTCGCCAAAATGTTTTATTTTGCTGTTTCTTAATGGTAATCCAGTTTATTCGCCGATTGTTTAAGTCAAATAGTCATAATTTCAAGGAGCAGATGATTGTGGTTGTATATAGTTACCATGGGACAGTGAGCATCAGGTGCCGCACCACCGACCCGCACTGCCTGCCCTGGCCACACTGCTGCTCAGGCCGCAACACTACAGATTAGTTGTACTAGTGTATAACGCGTTTTCACTGTTTTTGACGCTTACAGCCACTACTTTCCTTTTTCGCCAAAAAGTTTTATTTTGCTGTTTCTTAATGGTAATCCAGTTTATTCGCCGATTGTTTAAGTCAAATAGTCATAATTTCAAGGAGCAGATGATTGTTGTTGTATCTCCTTACCATGGCCAGTGAGCATCAGGTGCCGCACCACCGACCCGCACTGCCTGCCCTGGCCACACTGCTGCTCAGGCCGCAACACTACAGATTAGTTGTACTAGCGTATAACGCGTTTTCACTGTTTTTGACGCTTACAGCCACTACTTTCCTTTTTCGCCAAAATGTTTTATTTTGCTGTTTCTTAATGGTAATCCAGTTTATTCGCCGATTGTTTAAGTCAAATAGTCATAATTTCAAGGATCAGATGATTGTTGTTGTATCTCCTTACCATGGCCAGTGAGCATCAGGTGCCGCACCACCGACCCGCACTGCTTGCCCTGGCCACACTGCTGCTCAGGCCGCAACACTACAGATTAGTTGTACTAGCGTATAACGCGTTTTCACTGTTTTTGACGCTTACAGCCACTACTTTCCTTTTTCGCCAAAATGTTTTATTTTGCTGTTTCTTAATGGTAATCCAGTTTATTCGCCGATTGTTTAAGTCAAATAGTCATAATTTCAAGGAGCAGATGATTGTTGTTGTATCTCCTTACCATGGCCAGTGAGCATCAGGTGCCGCACCACCGACCCGCACTGCCTGCCCTGGCCACACTGCTGCTCAGGCCGCAACACTACAGATTAGTTGTACTAGCGTATAACGCGTTTTCACTGTTTTTGACGCTTACAGCCACTACTTTCCTTTTTCGCCAAAATGTTTTAATTTGCTGTTTCTTAATGGTAATCCAGTTTATTCGCCGATTGTTTAAGTCAAATAGTCATAATTTCAAGGAGCAGATGATTGTGGTTGTGTCTCGTTACCATGGCCAGTGAGCGTCAGGTGCCGCACCACCGGCTCGCACTGGCTGCCCTGGCCACACTGCTGCTCAGGCCGCAACACTACAGATTAGTTGTACTAGCGTATAACGCGTTTTCACTGTTTTTGACGCTTACAGCCACTACTTTCCTTTTTCGCCAAAATATTTATTTTGTTGTTTCTTAATGGTAATCCAGTTTCTTCGCCGTTTGTTTAAGTCAAATAGTCATAATTTCAAGGATCAGATGATTGTTGTTGTATCTCCTTACCATGGCCATTGAGCATCAGGTGCCGCACCACCGACCTGCACTGCCTGCCCTGGCCACACTGCTGCTCAGGCCGCAACACTACAGATTAGTTGTACTAGCGTATAACGCGTTTTCACTGTTTTTGACGCTTACAGCCACTACTTTCCTTTTTCGCCAAAATGTTTTATTTTGCTGTTTCTTAATGGTAATCCAGTTTATTCGCCGATTGTTTAAGTCAAATAGTCATAATTTCAAGGAGCAGATGATAGTGGTTGTATATAGTTACCATGGCCAGTGAGCATCAGGTGCCGCACCACCGGCTCGCACTGGCTGCCCTGGCCACACTGCTGCTCAGGCCGCAACACTACTGATTAGTTGTACTAGCGTATAACGCGTTTTCACTGTTTTTGACGCTTACAGCCACTACTTTCCTTTTTCGCCAAAATATTTATTTTGTTGTTTCTTAATGGTAATCCAGTTTCTTCGCCGTTTGTTTAAGTCAAATAGTCATAATTTCAAGGATCAGATGATTGTTGTTGTATCTCCTTACCATGGCCAGTGAGCATCAGGTGCCGCACCACCGACCCGCACTGCCTGCCCTGGCCACACTGCTGCTCAGGCCGCAACACTACAGATTAGTTGTACTAGCGTATAACGCGTTTTCACTGTTTTTGACGCTTACAGCCACTACTTTCCTTTTTCGCCAAAATGTTTTATTTTGCTGTTTCTTAATGGTAATCCAGTTTATTCGCCGATTGTTTAAGTCAAATAGTCATTATTTCAAGGAGCAGATGATTGTGGTTGTATATAGTTACCATGGCCAGTGAGCATCAGGTGCCGCACCACCGGCTCGCACTGGCTGCCTTGGCCACACTGCTGCTCAGGCCGCAACACTACAGATTAGTTGTACTAGCGTATAACGCGTTTTCACTGTTTTTGACGCTTACAGCCACTACTTACCTTTTTCGCCAAAATGTTTTATTTTGCTGTTTCTTAATGGTAATCCAGTTTCTTCGCCGTTTGTTTAAGTCAAATAGTCATAATTTCAAGGATCAGATGATTGTTGTTGTATCTCCTTACCATGGCCAGTGAGCATCAGGTGCCGCACCACCGACCCGCACTCCCTGCCCTGGCCACACTGCTGCTCAGGCCGCAACACTACAGATTAGTTGTACTAGCGTATAACGCGTTTTCACTGTTTTTGACGCTTACAGCCACTACTTTCCTTTTTCGCTAAAATGTTTTATTTTGCTGTTTCTTAATGGTAATCCAGTTTATTCGCCGATTGTTTAAGTCAAATAGTCATAATTTTAAGGAGCAGATGATTGTGGTTGTATATAGTTACCATGGCCAGTGAGAATCAGGTGCCGCACCACCGGCTCGCACTGGCTGCCCTGGCCACACTGCTGCTCAGGCCGCAACACTACAGATTAGTTGTACTAGCGTATAACGCGTTTTCACTGTTTTTGACGCTTACAGCCACTACTTTCCTTTTTCGCCAAAATATTTATTTTGCTGTTTCTTAATGGTAATCCAGTTTCTTCGCCGTTTGTTTAAGTCAAATAGTCATAATTTCAAGGATCAGATGATTGTTGTTGTATCTCCTTACCATGGCCAGTGAGCATCAGGTGCCGCACCACCGACCCGCACTGCCTGCCCTGGCCACACTGCTGCTCAGGCCGCAACACTACAGATTAGTTGTTCTAGCGTATAACGCGTTTTCACTGTTTTTGACGCTTACAGCCACTACTTTCCTTTTTCGCCAAAATGTTTTATTTTGCTGTTTCTTAATGGTAATCCAGTTTATTCGCCGATTGTTTAAGTCAAATAGTCATTATTTCAAGGAGCAGATGATTGTGGTTGTATATAGTTACCATGGCCAGTGAGCATCAGGTGCCGCACCACCGGCTCGCACTGGCTGCCCTGGCCACACTGCTGCTCAGGCCGCAACACTACAGATTAGTTGTACTAGCGTATAACGCGTTTTCACTGTTTTTGACGCTTACAGCCACTACTTTCCTTTTTCGCCAAAATATTTATTTTGTTGTTTCTTAATGGTAATCCAGTTTCTTCGCCGTTTGTTTAAGTCAAATAGTCATTATTTCAAGGATCAGATGATTGTTGTTGTATCTCCTTACCATGGCCAGGAGCATCAGGTGCCGCACCACCGACCCGCACTGCCTGCCCTGGCCACACTGCTGCTCAGGCCGCAACACTACAGATTAGTTGTACTAGCGTATAACGCGTATTCACTGTTTTTGACGCTTAGAGCCACTACTTTCCTTTTTCGCCAAAATGTTTTATTTTGCTGTTTCTTAATGGTAATCCAGTTTATTCGCCGATTGTTTAAGTCAAATAGTCATAATTTCAAGGAGGAGATGATTGTGGTTGTATATAGTTACCATGGCCAGTGAGCATCAGGTGCCGCACCACCGGCTCGCACTGGCTGCCTTGGCCACACTGCTGCTCAGGCCGCAACACTACAGATTAGTTGTACTAGCGTATAACGCGTTTTCACTGTTTTTGACGCTTACAGCCACTACTTTCCTATTTCGCCAAAATGTTTTATTTTGCTGTTTCTTAATGGTAATCCAGTTTATTCGCCGATTGTTTAAGTCAAATAGTCATAATTTCAAGGAGCAGATGATTGTTGTTGTATCTCCTTACCATGGCCAGTGAGCATCAGGTGCCGCACCACCGACCCGCACTGCCTGCCCTGGCCACACTGCTGCTCAGGCCGCAACACTACAGATTAGTTGTACTAGCGTATAACGCGTTTTCACTGTTTTTGACGCTTACAGCCACTACTTTCCTTTTTCGCCAAAATGTTTTATTTTGCTGTTTCTTAATGGTAATCCAGTTTATTCGCCGATTGTTTAAGTCAAATAGTCATAATTTCAAGGAGCAGATGATTGTGGTTGTATATAGTTACCATGGCCAGTGAGCATCAGGTGCCGCACCACCGGCTCGCACTGGCTGCCTTGGCCACACTGCTGCTCAGGCCGCAACACTACAGATTAGTTGTACTAGCGTATAACGCGTTTTCACTGTTTTTGACGCTTACAGCCACTACTTTCCTTTTTCGCCAAATTATTTATTTTGTTGTTTCTTAATGGTAATCCAGTTTCTTCGCCGTTTGTTTAAGTCAAATAGTCATAATTTCAAGGATCAGATGATTGTTGTTGTATCTCCTTACCATGGCCAGTGAGCATCAGGTGCCGCACCACAGACCCGCACTGCCTGCCCTGGCCACACTGCTGCTCAGGCCGCAAAACTACAGATTAGTTGTACTAGCGTATAACGCGTTTTCACTGTTTTTGACGCTTACAGCCACTACTTTCCTTTTTCGCCAAAATGTTTTATTTTGCTGTTTCTTAATGGTAATCCAGTTTATTCGCCGATTGTTTAAGTCAAATAGTCATAATTTTAAGGAGCAGATGATTGTTGTTGTATATAGTTACCATGGCCAGTGAGCATCAGGTGCCGCACCACTGGCTCGCACTGGCTGCCCTGGCCACACTGCTGCTCAGGCCGCAACACAACAGATTAGTTGTACTAGCGTATAACGCGTTTTCACTGTTTTTGACGCTTACAGCCACTACTTTCCTTTTTCGCCAATATATTTATTTTGTTGTTTCTTAATGGTAATCCAGTTTCTTCGCCGTTTGTTTAAGTCAAATAGTCATAATTTCAAGGATCAGATGATTGTTGTTGTATCTCCTTACCATGCCCAGTGAGCATCAGGTGCCGCACCACCGACCCGCACTGCCTGCCCTGGCCACACTGCTGCTCAGGCCGCAACACTACAGATTAGTTGTTCTAGCGTATAACGCGTTTTCACTGTTTTTGACGCTTACAGCCACTACTTTCCTTTTTCGCCAAAATGTTTTATTTTGCTGTTTCTTAATGGTAATCCAGTTTATTCGCCGATTGTTTAAGTCAAATAGTCATTATTTCAAGGAGCAGATGATTGTGGTTGTATATAGTTACCATGGCCAGTGAGCATCAGGTGCCGCACCACCGGCTCGCACTGGCTACCCTGGCCACACTGCTGTTCAGGCCGCAACACTACAGATTAGTTGTACTAGCGTATAACGCGTTTTCACTGTTTTTGACGCTTACAGCCACTACATTCCTTTTTCGCCAAAATATTTATTTTGTTGTTTCTTAATGGTAATCCAGTTTCTTCGCCGTTTGTTTAAGTCAAATAGTCATAATTTCAAGGATCTGATGATTGTTGTTGTATCTCCTTACCATGGCCAGTGAGCATCAGGTGCCGCACCACCGACCCGCACTGCCTGCCCTGGCCACACTGCTGCTCAGGCCGCAACACTACAGATTAGTTGTACTAGCGTATAACGCGTTTTCACTGTTTTTGACGCTTACAGCCACTACTTTCCTTTTTCGCCAAAATGTTTTATTTTGCTGTTTCTTAATGGTAATCCAGTTTATTCGCCGATTGTTTAAGTCAAATAGTCATAATTTCAAGGAGCAGATGATTGTGGTTGTATATAGTTACCATGGCCAGTGAGCATCAGGTGCCGCACCACCGGCTCGCACTGGCTGCCTTGGCCACACTGCTGCTCAGGCCGCAACACTACAGATTAGTTGTACTAGCGTATAACGCGTTTTCACTGTTTTTGACGCTTACAGCCACTACTTTCCTTTTTCGCCAAAATGTTTTATTTTGCTGTTTCTTAATGGTAATCCAGTTTATTCGCCGATTGTTTAAGTCAAATAGTCATAATTTCAAGGAGCAGATGATTGTGGTTGTATATAGTTACCATGGCCAGTGAGCATCAGGTGCCGCACCACCGGCTCGCACTGGCTGCCTTGGCCACACTGCTGCTCAGGCCGCAACACTACAGATTAGTTGTACTAGCGTATAACGCGTTTTCACTGTTTTTGACGCTTACAGCCACTACTTTCCTTTTTCGCCAAAATATTTATTTTGTTGTTTCTTAATGGTAATCCAGTTTCTTCGCCGTTTGTTTAAGTCTAATAGTCATAATTTCAAGGATCAGATGATTGTTGTTGTATCTCCTTACCATGGCCAGTGAGCATCAGGTGCCGCACCACCGACCCGCACTGCCTGCCCTGGCCACACTGCTGCTCAGGCCGCAACACTACAGATTAGTTGTACTAGCGTATAACGCGTTTTCACTGTTTTTGACGCTTACAGCCACTACTTTCCTTTTTCGCCAAAATGTTTTATTTTGCTGTTTCTTAATGGTAATCCAGTTTATTCGCCGATTGTTTAAGTCAAATAGTCCATAATTTCAAGGAGCAGATGATTGTGGTTGTATATAGTTACCATGGCCAGTGAGCATCAGGTGCCGCACCACCGGCTCGCACTGGCTGCCCTTGCCACACTTCTGCTCAGGCCGCAACACTACAGATTAGTTGTACTAGCGTATAACGCGTTTTCACTGTTTTTGACGCTTACAGCCACTACTTTCCTTTTTCGCCAAAATGTTTTATTTTGCTGTTTCTTAATGGTAATCCAGTTTCTTCGCCGTTTTTTTAAGTCAAATAGTCATAATTTCAAGGATCAGATGATTGTTGTTGTATCTCCTTACCATGGCCAGTGAGCATCAGGTGCCGCACCACCGACCCGCACTGCCTGCCCTGGCCACACTGCTGCTCAGGCCGCAACACTACAGATTAGTTGTACTAGCGTATAACGCGTTTTCACTGTTTTTGACGCTTACAGCCACTACTTTCCTTTTTCGCCAAAATGTTTTATTTTGCTGTTTCTTAATGGTAATCCAGTTTATTCGCCGATTGTTTAAGTCAAATAGTCATAATTTCAAGGAGCAGATGATTGTGGTTGTATATAGTTACCATGGCCAGTGAGCATCAGGTGCCGCACCACCGGCTCGCACTGGCTGCCCTGGCCACACTGCTGCTCAGGCCGCAACACTACCGATTAGTTCAACTAGCGTATATCGCGTTTTCACTGTTTTTGACGCTTACAGCCACTACTTTCCTTTTTCGCCAAAATATTTATTTTGTTGTTTCTTAATGGTAATCCAGTTTCTTCGCCGTTTGTTTAAGTCAAATAGTCATAATTTCAAGGATCAGATGATTGTTGTTGTATCTCCTTACCATGGCCAGTGAGCATCAGGTGCCGCACCACCGACCCGCACTGCCTGCCCTGGCCACACTGCTGCTCAGGCCGCAACACTACAGATTAGTTGTACTAGCGTATAACGCGTTTTCACTGTTTTTGACGCTTACAGCCACTACTTTCCTTTTTCGCCAAAATGTTTTATTTTGCTGTTTCTTAATGGTAATCCAGGTTATTCGCCGATTGTTTAAGTCAAATAGTCATAATTTCAAGGAGCAGATGATTGTGGTTGTATGTAGTTACCATGGCCAGTGAGCATCAGGTGCCACACCACCGGCTCGCACTGGCTGCCCTGGCCACACTGCTGCTCAGGCCGCAACACTACAGATTAGTTGTACTAGCGTATAACGCGTTTTCACTGTTTTTGACGCTTACAGCCACTACTTTCCTTTTTCGCCAAAATATTTATTTTGTTGTTTCTTAATGGTAATCCAGTTTCTTCGCCGTTTGTTTAAGTCAAATAGTCATAATTTCAAGGATCAGATGATTGTTGTTGTATCTCCTTACCATGGCCAGTGAGCATCAGGTGCCGCACCACCGGCTCGCACTGGCTGCCCTGGCCACACTGCTGCTCAGGCCGCAACACTACAGATTAGTTGTACTAGCGTATAACGCGTTTTCACTGTTTTTGACGCTTACAGCCACTACTTTCCTTTTTCGCCAAAATGTTTTATTTTGCTGTTTCTTAATGGTAATCCAGTTTATTCGCCGATTGTTTAAGTCAAATAGTCATAATTTCAAGGAGCAGATGATTGTGGTTGTATATAGTTACCATGGCCAGTGAGCATCAGGTGCCGCACCACCGGCTCGCACTGGCTGCCCTGGCCACACTGCTGCTCAGGCCGCAACACTACAGATTAGTTGTACTAGCGTATAACGCGTTTTCACTTTTTTTGACGCTTACAGCCACTACTTTCCTTTTTCGCCAAAATATTTATTTTGTTGTTTCTTAATGGTAATCCAGTTTCTTCGCCGTTTGTTTAAGTCAAATAGTCATAATTTCAAGGATCAGATGATTGTTGTTGTATCTCCTTAGCATGGCCAGTGAGCATCAGGTGCCGCACCACCGACCCGCACTGCCTGCCCTGGCCACACTGCTGCTCAGGCCGCAACACTACAGATTAGTTGTACTAGCGTATAACGCGTTTTCACTGTTTTTGACGCTTACAGCCACTACTTTCCTTTTTCGCCAAAATGTTTTATTTTGCTGTTTCTTAATGGTAATCCAGGTTCTTCGCCGTTTGTTTAAGTCAAATAGTCATAATTTCAAGGATCAGATGATTGTTGTTGTATCTCCTTACCATGGCCAGTGAGCATCAGGTGCCGCACCACCGACCCGCACTGCCTGCCCTGGCCACACTGCTGCTCAGGCCGCAACACTACAGATTAGTTGTACTAGCGTATAACGCGTTTTCACTGTTTTTGACGCTTACAGCCACTACTTTCCTTTTTCGCCAAAATGTTTTATTTTGCTGTTTCTTAATGGTAATCCAGTTTGTTCGCCGATTGTTTAAGTCAAATAGTCATAATTTCAAGGAGCAGATGATTGTGGTTGTATATAGTTACCATGGCCAGTGAGCATCAGGTGCCGCACCACCGGCTCGCACTGGCTGCCCTGGCCACACTGCTGCTCAGGCCGCAACACTACAGATTAGTTGTACTAGCGTATAACGCGTTTTCACTTTTTTTGACGCTTACAGCTACTACTTTCCTTTTTCGCCAAAATATTTATTTTGTTGTTTCTTAATGGTAATCCAGTTTCTACACCGTTTGTTTAAGTCAAATAGTCATAATTTCAAGGATCAGATGATTGTTGTTGTATCTCCTTACCATGGCCAGTGAGCATCAGGTGCCGCACCACCGACCCGCACTGCCTGCCCTGGCCACACTGCTGCTCAGGCCGCAACACTACAGATTAGTTGTACTAGCGTATAACGCGTTTTCACTGTTTTTGACGCTTACAGCCACTACTTTCCTTTTTCGCCAAAATGTTTTATTTTGCTGTTTCTTAATGGTAATCCAGTTTATTCGCCGATTGTTTAAGTCAAATAGTCATAATTTCAAGGAGCAGATGATTGTGGTTGTATATAGTTACCATGGCCAGTGAGCATCAGGTGCCGCACCACCGGCTCGCACTGGCTGCCCTGGCCACACTGCTGCTCAGGCCGCAACACTACAGATTAGTTGTACTAGCGTATAACGCGTTTTCACTGTTTTTGACGCTTACAGCCACTACTTTCCTTTTTCGCCAAAATGTTTTATTTTGCTGTTTCTTAATGGTAATCCAGTTTCTTCGCCGATTGTTTAAGTCAAATAGTCATAATTTCAAGGAGCAGATGATTGTGGTTGTATCTCGTTACCATGGCCAGTGAGCATCAGGTGCCGCACCACCGGCTCGCACTGGCTGCCCTGGCCACACTGCTGCTCAGGCCGCAACACTACAGATTAGTTGTACTAGCGTATAACGCGTTTCCACTGTTTTTTACGCTTACAGCCACTACTTTCCTTTTTCGCCAAAATGTTTTATTTTGCTGTTTCTTAATGGTAATCCAGTTTCTTCGCCGATTGTTTAAGTCAAATAGTCATAATTTCAAGGAGCAGATGATTGTGGTTGTATCTCGTTACCATGGCCAGTGAGCATCAGGTGCCGCACACCGGCTCGCACTGGCTGCCCTGGCCACACTGCTGCTCAGGCCGCAACACTACAGATTAGTTGTACTAGCGTATAACGCGTTTTCACTGTTTTTGACGCTTACAGCCACTACTTTCCTTTTTCGCCAAAATGTTTTATTTTGCTGTTTCTTAATGGTAATCCAGTTTATTCGCCGATTGTTTAAGTCAAATAGTCATAATTTCAAGGAGCAGATGATTGTGGTTGTATCTCGTTACCATGGCCAGTGAGCATCAGGTGCCGCACCACCGGCTCGCACTGGCTGCCCTGGCCACACTGCTGCTCAGGCCGCAACACTACAGATTAGTTGTACTAGCGTATAACGCGTTTTCACTGTTTTTGACGCTTACAGCCACTACTTTCCTTTTTCGCCAAAATGTTTTATTTTGCTGTTTCTTAATGGTAATCCAGTTTATTCGCCGATTGTTTAAGTCAAATAGTCATAATTTCAAGGAGCAGATGATTGTGGTTGTATCTCGTTACCATGGCCAGTGAGCATCAGGTGCCGCACCACCGACCCGCACTGGCTGCCCTGGCCACACTGCTGCTCAGGCCGCAACACTACAGATTAGTTGTACTAGCGTATATCGCGTTTTCACTGTTTTTGACGCTTACAGCCACTACGTTCCTTTTTCGCCAAAATGTTTTATTTTGCTGTTTCTTAATGGTAATCCAGTTTATTCGCCGTTTGTTTAAGTCAAATAGTCATAATTTCAAGGAGCAGATGATAGTGGTTATATATAGATACCATGAGCCAGGGAGCATCAGGTGCTGCACCACCAACCCGCACTGGCTGCCCTTGCCACACTGCTGCTCAGGCCGCAACACTACAGATTAGTTCAACTAGCGAATATCGCGTTTTCACTGTTTTTGACGCTTACAGCCACTACGTTCCTTTTTCGCCAAAATGTTTTATTTTGCTGTTTCTTAATGGTAATCCAGATTATCCGCCGATGGTTTAAGTCAAATAGTCATAATTTCAAGGAGCAGATGATTGTGGTTGTATCTCGTTACCATGGCCAGTAAGCATCAGGTGCCGCACCACCGACCCGCACTGGCTGCCCTGGCCACACTGCTGTTCAGGCCGCAACACTACAGATTAGTTGTACTAGCGTATATCGCGTTTTCACTGTTTTTGACGCTTACAGCCACTACGTTCCTTTTTTCGCCAAAATGTTTTATTTTGATGTTTCTTAATGGTAATCCAGTTTATTCGCCGTTTGTTTAAGTCAAATAGTCATAATTTCAAGGAACAGATGATAGTGGTTATATATAGATACCATGAGCCAGGGAGCATCAGGTGCTGCACCACCAACCCGCACTGGCTGCCCTGGCCACACTGCTGCTCAGGCCGCAACACTACAGATTAGTTCAACTAGCGTATATCGCGTTTTCACTGTTTTTGACGCTTACAGCCACTACGTTCCTTTTTCGCCAAAATGTTTTATTTTGCTGTTTCTTAATGGTAATCCAGTTTATTCGCCGATTGTTTAAGTCAAATAGTCATAATTTCAAGGAGCAGATGATTGTGGTTGTATCTCGTTACCATGGCCAGTGAGCATCAGGTGCCGCACCACCGACCCGAACTGGCTGCCCTGGCCACACTGCTGCTCAGGCCGCAACACTACAGATTAGTTGTACTAGCGTATAACGCGTTTTCACTTTTTTTGACGCTTACAGCCACTACTTTCCTTTTTCGCCAAAATATTTATTTTGTTGTTTCTTAATGGTAATCCAGTTTCTTCGCCGTTTGTTTAAGTCAAATAGTCATAATTTCAAGGATCAGATGATTGTTGTTGTATCTCCTTACCATGGCCAGTGAGCATCAGTTGCCGCACCACCGACCCGCACTGCCTGCCCTGGCAACACTGCTGCTCAGGCCGCAACACTACAGATTAGTTGTACTAGCGTATAACGCGTTTTCACTGTTTTTGACGCTTACAGCCACTACTTTCCTTTTTCGCCAAAATGTTTTATTTTGCTGTTTCTTAATGGTAATCCAGTTTATTCGCCGATTGTTTAAGTCAAATAGTCATAATTTCAAGGAGCAGATGATTGTGGTTGTATCTCGTTACCATGGCCAGTGAGCATCAGGTGCCGCACCACCGGCTCGCACTGGCTGCCCTGGCCACACTGCTGCTCAGGCCGCAACACTACAGATTAGTTGTACTAGCGTATAACGCGTTTTCACTTTTTTTTAAGCTTACAGCCACTACTTTCCTTTTTCGCCAAAATATTTCTTTTGTTGTTTCTTAATGGTAATCCAGTTTATTCGCCGTTTGTTTAAGTCAAATAGTCATAATTTCAAGGATCAGATGATTGTTGTTGTATCTCCTTACCATGGCCAGTGAGCATCAGGTGCCGCACCACCGACCCGCACTGGCTGCCCTGGCCACACTGCTGCTCAGGCCGCAACACTACAGATTAGTTGTACTAGCGTATAACGCGTTTTCACTGTTTTTGACGCTTACAGCCACTACTTTCCTTTTTCGCCAAAATGTTTTATTTTGCTGTTTCTTAATGGTAATCCAGTTTATTCGCCGATTGTTTAAGTCAAATAGTCATAATTTCAAGGAGCAGATGATTGTGGTTGTATCTCGTTACCATGGCCAGTGAGCATCAGGTGCCGCACCACCGGCTCGCACTGGCTGCCCTGGCCACACTGCTGCTCAGGCCGCAACACTACAGATTAGTTGTACTAGCGTATAACGCGTTTTCACTGTTTTTGACGCTTATAGCCACTACTTTCCTTTTTCGCCAAAATGTTTTATTTTGCTGTTTCTTAATGGTAATCCAGTTTCTTCGCCGTTTGTTTAAGTCAAATAGTCATAATTTCAAGGATCAGATGATTGTTGTTGTATCTCCTTAACATGGCCAGTGAGCATCAGGTGCCGCACCACCGACCCGCACTGGCTGCCCTGGCCACACTGCTGCTCAGGCCGCAACACTACAGATTAGTTGTACTAGCGTATAACGCGTTTTCACTGTTTTTGACGCTTACAGCCACTACTTTCCTTTTTCGCCAAAATGTTTTATTTTGCTGTTTCTTAATGGTAATCCAGTTTCTTCGCCGATTGTTTAAGTCAAATAGTCATAATTTCAAGGAGCAGATGATTGTGGTTGTATCTCGTTACCATGGCCAGTGAGCATCAGGTGCCGGACCACCGGCTCGCACTGGCTGCCCTGGCCACACTGCTACTCAGGCCGCAACACTACAGATTAGTTGTACTAGCGTATAACGCGTTTTCACTGTTTTTGACGCTTACAGCCACTACTTTCCTTTTTCGCCAAAATGTTTTATTTTGCTGTTTCTTAATGGTAATCCAGTTTCTTCGCCGATTGTTTAAGTCAAATAGTCATAATTTCAAGGAGCAGATGATTGTGGTTGTATCTCGTTACCATGGCCAGTGAGCATCAGGTGCCGCACACCGGCTCGCACTGGCTGCCCTGGCCACACTGCTGCTCAGGCCGCAACACTACAGATTAGTTGTACTAGCGTATAACGCGTTTTCATTGTTTTTGACGCTTACAGCCACTACTTTCCTTTTTCGCCAAAATGTTTTATTTTGCTGTTTCTTAATGGTAATCCAAGTTTCTTCGCCGATTGTTTAAGTCAAATAGTCATAATTTCAAGGAGCAGATGATTGTGGTTGTATCTCGTTACCATGGCAAGTGAGCATCAGGTGCCGCACACCGGGTCGCACTGGCTGCCCTGGCCACACTGCTGCTCAGGCCGCAACACTACAGATTAGTTGTACTAGCGTATAACGCGTTTTCACTGTTTTTTGACGCTTACAGCCACTACTTTCCTTTTTCGCCAAAATGTTTTATTTTGCTGTTTCTTAATGGTAATCCAGTTTATTCGCCGATTGTTTAAGTCAAATAGTCATAATTTCAAGGAGCAGATGATTGTGGTTGTATCTCGTTACCATGGCCAGTGAGCATCAGGTGCCGCACCACCGACCCGCACTGGCTGCCCTGGCCACACTGCTGCTCAGGCCGCAACACTACAGATTAGTTGTACTAGCGTATATCGCGTTTTCACTGTTTTTGACGCTTACAGTCACTACGTTCCTTTTTCGCCAAAATGTTTTATTTTGCTGTTTCTTAATGGTAATCCAGTTTATTCGCCGTTTGTTTAAGTCAAATAGTCATAATTTCAAGGAGCAGATGATAGTGGTTATATATAGATACCATGAGCCAGGGAGCATCAGGTGCTGCACCACCAACCCGCACTGGCTGCCCTGCCACACTGCTGCTCAGGCCGCAACACTACAGATTAGTTCAACTAGCGTATATCGCGTTTTCACTGTTTTTGACGCTTACAGCCACTACGTTCCTTTTTCGCCAAAATGTTTTATTTTGCTGTTTCTTAATGGTAATCCAGATTATTCGCCGATTGTTTAAGTCAAATAGTCATAATTTCAAGGAGCAGATGATTGTGGTTGTATCTCGTTACCATGGCCAGTGAGCATCAGGTGCCGCACCACCGACCCGCACTGGCTGCCCTGGCCACACTGCTGCTCAGGCCGCAACACTACAGATTAGTTGTACTAGCGTATATCGCGTTTTCACTGTTTTTCACGCTTACAGCCACTACGTTCCTTTTTCGCCAAAATGTTTTTATTTTGCTGTTTCTTAATGGTAATCCAGTTTATTCGCCGTTTGTTTAAGTCAAATAGTCATAATTTTAAGGAACAGATGATAGTGGTTATATATAGATACCATGAGCATGGGAGCATCAGGTGCTGCACCACCAACCCGCACTGGCTGCCCTGGCCACACTGCTGCTCAGGCCGCAACACTACAGATTAGTTCAACTAGCGTATATCGCGTTTTCACTGTTTTTGACGCTTACAGCCACTACGTTCCTTTTTCGCCAAAATGTTTTATTTTGCTGTTTCTTAATGGTAATCCAGTTTATTCGCCGATTGTTTAAGTCAAATAGTCATAATTTCTAGGAGCAGATGATTGTGGTTGTATCTCGTTACCATGGCCAGTGAGCATCAGGTGCCGCACCACCGACCCGCACTGGCTGCCCTGGCCACACTGCGGCTCAGGCCGCAACACCACAGATTAGTTGTACTAGCGTATATCGCGTTTTCACTGTTTTTGACGCTTACAGCCACTACGTTCCTTTTTCGCCAAAATGTTTTATTTTGCTGTTTCTTAATGGTAATCCAGTTTATTCGCCGTTTCTTTAAGTCAAATAGTCATAATTTCAAGGAGCAGATGATAGTGGTTATATATAGATACCATGAGCCAGGGAGCATCAGGTGCTGCACCACCAACCCGCACTGGCTGCCCTGGCCACACTGCTGCTCAGGCCGCAACACTACAGATTAGTTCAACTAGCGTATATCGCGTTTTCACTATTTTTGACGCTTACAGCCCCTACCTTCATTTTTTCGGCAATATGTTTTATTTCGCTGTTTTTATATGGTAATCGAGATTATTCGCCTTTTGTTTATGTAAAATAGTCATAATTCCAAGGATCAGATGATTGTGTTTGTATCTCATTACCATGGCCCGTGTGCATCAGGTGCCGCACCACCGACCCGCCCTGGCTGCCCTGGCCACACTGCTGCTCAGGCCGCAACACTACAGATTAGTTGTACTATCGTATATCGCGTTTACACTGTTTTTGACGCTTACAGCCACTACTTTCCTTTTTCGCCAAAATGTTTTATTTTGCTGTTTCTTAATGGTAATCCAGTTTATTCGCCGTTTGTTTAATGCAAATAGTCATATTTTTCAAGGAGCATATGATTGTGGTTGTATATAGTTACCATGGGCCAGGGAGCATCAGGTGCTGCACCACCAAACCGCACTGGCTGCCCTGGCCACACTGCTGCACAGGCCGCAACACTACAGATTAGTTCAACTAGCGTATATCGCGTTTTCACTGTTTTTGACGCTTACAGCGAATACCTTCATTTTTTCGGCAAAATGTTTTATTTTGATGTTTCTATATGGTAATCGAGATTATTCGCCTTTTGTTTACGTAAAATAGTCATAATTTCAAGGATCAGATGATTGTGGTTGTATCTCGTTACCATGGCCAGTGAGCATCAGGTGCCGCACCACCGACCCGCACTGGCTGCCCTGGCCACACTGATGCTCATGCCGCAACACTACAGATTTGTTGTACTAGCATATATCGCGTTTTCACTGTTTTTTGACGCTTACAGCCAGTACTTTCCTTTTTCGCCAAATGTTTTATTTTGCTGTTTCTTAATGATAATCCAGTTTATTCGCCGTTTGTTTAAGTCAATGTGTCTTAATTACAAGGATCAGATGGTTGTGGTTGTATCTCGTTACCATGGCCAGTTAGCATCTGGTGCCGCACCACCGACCCGCACTTGCTGCCTTGGCCACGCTGCTGCTCAGGCCGCAACACTACAGATTAGTTGTACTAGCGAATATTGCGTTTTCACTGTTTTTGACGCTTACAGCACTACTTTCCTTTTTCACAAATGTTTTTATTTTGCTGTTTCGTAATGGTAATCCAGTTTATTCGCCGTTTGTTTAAGTCAAATAGTCATAATTTCAAGGAGCATATGATTGTGCTATTATATAGTTACCATGGGCCAGGGAGCATCAGGTGCTGCACCACCAACCCGCACTGGCTGCCCTGGCCACACTGCTGCACAGGCCGCAACACTACAGATTAGTTGTACTAGCGTATAACGCGTTTTCACTTTTTTTGACGCTTACAGCCACTACTTTCCTTTTTCGCTAAAATGTTTTATTTTGCTGTTTCTTAATGGTAATCTAGTTTATTCGCCGATTGTTTAAGTCAAATAGTCATAATTTCAAGGAGCAGATGATTGTGGTTGTATATAGTTACCATGGCTATTGAGCATCAGGTGCCGCACCACCGGCTCGCACTGGCTGCCCTGGCCACACTGCTGCTCAGGCCAACACTACAGATTAGTTGTACTAGCGTATAACGCGTTTTCACTGTTTTTGACGCTTACAGCCACTACTTTCCTTTTTCGCCAAAATGTTTTATTTTGCTGTTTCTTAATGGTAATCCAGTTTCTTCGCCGTTTGTTTAAGTCAAATAGTCATAATTTCAAGGATCAGATGATTGTTGTTGTATCTCCTTAACATGGCCAGTGAGCATCAGGTGCCGCACCACCGACCCGCACTGCCTGCCCTGGCCACACTACTGCTCAGGCCGCAACACTACAGATTAGTTGTACTAGCGTATAACGCGTTTTCACTTTTTTTGACGCTTACAGCCACTACTTTCCTTTTTCGCCAAAATGTTTTATTTTGCTGTTTCTTAATGGTAATCCAGTTTATTCGCCGATTGTTTAAGTCAAATAGTCCATAATTTCAAGGAGCAGATGATTGTGGTTGTATCTCGTTACCATGGCCCAGTGAGCATCAGGTGCCGCACCACCGACCCGAACTGGCTGCCCTGGCCACACTGCTGCTCAGGCCGCAACACTACAGATTAGTTGTACTAGCGTATAACGCGTTTTCACTTTTTTTGACGCTTACAGCCACTACTTTCCTTTTTCGCCAAAATATTATTTTGTTGTTTCTTAATGGTAATCCAGTTTCTTCGCCGTTTGTTTAAGTCAAATAGTCATAATTTCAAGGATCAGATGATTGTTGTTGTATCTCCTTACCATGGCCAGTGAGCATCAGTTGCCGCACCACCGACCCGCACTGCCTGCCCTGGCAACACTGCTGCTCAGGCCGCAACACTACAGATTAGTTGTACTAGCGTATAACGCGTTTTCACTGTTTTTGACGCTTACAGCCACTACTTTCCTTTTTCGCCAAAATGTTTTATTTTGCTGTTTCTTAATGGTAATCCAGTTTATTCGCCGATTGTTTAAGTCAAATAGTCATAATTTCAAGGAGCAGATGATTGTGGTTGTATCTCGTTACCATGGCCAGTGAGCATCAGGTGCCGCACCACCGGCTCGCACTGGCTGCCCTGGCCACACTGCTGCTCAGGCCGCAACACTACAGATTAGTTGTACTAGCGTATAACGCGTTTCACTTTTTTTAAGCTTACAGCCACTACTTTCCTTTTTCGCCAAAATATTTCTTTTGTTGTTTCTTAATGGTAATCCAGTTTATTCGCCGTTTGTTTAAGTCAAAATAGTCATAATTTCAAGGATCAGATGATTGTTGTTGTATCTCCTTACCATGGCCAGTGAGCATCAGGTGCCGCACCACCGACCCGCACTGGCTGCCCTGGCCACACTGCTGCTCAGGCCGCAACACTACAGATTAGTTGTACTAGCGTATAACGCGTTTTCACTGTTTTTGACGCTTACAGCCACTACTTTCCTTTTTCGCCAAAATGTTTTATTTTGCTGTTTCTTAATGGTAATCCAGTTTATTCGCCGATTGTTTAAGTCAAATAGTCATAATTTCAAGGAGCAGATGATTGTGGTTGTATCTCGTTACCATGGCCAGTGAGCATCAGGTGCCGCACCACCGGCTCGCACTGGCTGCCCTGGCCACACTGCTGCTCAGGCCGCAACACTACAGATTAGTTGTACTAGCGTATAACGCGTTTTCACTGTTTTTGACGCTTATAGCCACTACTTTCCTTTTTCGCCAAAATGTTTTATTTTGCTGTGTTCTTAATGGTAATCCAGTTTCTTCGCCGTTTGTTTAAGTCAAATAGTCAATATTTCAAGGATCAGATGATTGTTGTTGTATCTCCTTAACATGGCCAGTGAGCATCAGGTGCCGCACCACCGACCCGCACTGGCTGCCCTGGCCACACTGCTGCTCAGGCCGCAACACTACAGATTAGTTGTACTAGCGTATAACGCGTTTTCACTGTTTTTGACGCTTACAGCCACTACTTTCCTTTTTCGCCAAAATGTTTTATTTTGCTGTTTCTTAATGGTAATCCAGTTTCTTCGCCGATTGTTTAAGTCAAATAGTCATAATTTCAATGGAGCAGATGATTGTGGTTGTATCTCGTTACCATGGCCAGTGAGCATCAGGTGCCGCACCACCGGCTCGCACTGGCTGCCCTGGCCACACTGCTACTCAGGCCGCAACACTACAGATTAGTTGTACTAGCGTATAACGCGTTTTCACTGTTTTTGACGCTTACAGCCACTACTTTCCTTTTTCGCCAAAATGTTTTATTTTGCTGTTTCTTAATGGTAATCCAGTTTCTTCGCCGATTGTTTAAGTCAAATAGTCATAATTTCAAGGAGCAGATGATTGTGGTTGTATCTCGTTACCATGCCAGTGAGCATCAGGTGCCGCACACCGGCTCGCACTGGCTGCCCTGGCCACACTGCTGCTCAGGCCGCAACACTACAGATTAGTTGTACTAGCGGTATAACGCGTTTTCATTGTTTTTGACGCTTACAGCCACTACTTTCCTTTTTCGCCAAAATGTTTTATTTTGCTGTTTCTTAATGGTAATCCAGTTTCTTCGCCGATTGTTTAAGTCAAATAGTCATAATTTCAAGGAGCAGATGATTGTGGTTGTATCTCGTTACCATTGGCAAGTGAGCATCAGGTGCCGCACACCGGGTCGCACTGGCTGCCCTGGCCACACTGCTGCTCAGGCCGCAACACTACAGATTAGTTGTACTAGCGTATAACGCGTTTTCACTGTTTTTGACGCTTACAGCCACTACTTTCCTTTTTCGCAAAATGTTTTATTTTGCTGTTCTTAATGGTAATCCAGTTTATTCGCCGATTGTTTAAGTCAAATAGTCATAATTTCAAGGAGCAGATGATTGTGGTTGTATCTCGTTACCATGGCCAGTGAGCATCAGGTGCCGCACCACCGACCCGCACTGGCTGCCCTGGCCACACTGCTGCTCAGGCCGCAACACTACAGATTAGTTGTACTAGCGTATATCGCGTTTTCACTGTTTTTTGACGCTTACAGTCACTATTCCTTTTTCGCCAAAAATGTTTTATTTTGCTGTTTCTTAATGGTAATCCAGTTTATTCGCCGTTTGTTTAAGTCAAATAGTCATAATTTCAAGGAGCAGATGATAGTGGTTATATATAGATACCATGAGCCAGGGAGCATCAGGTGCTGCACCACCAACCCGCACTGGCTGCCCCTGGCCACACTGCTGCTCAGGCCGCAACACTACAGATTAGTTCAACTAGCGTATATCGCGTTTTCACTGTTTTTGACGCTTACAGCCACTACGTTCCTTTTTCCGCCAAAATGTTTTATTTTGCTGTTTCTTAATGGTAATCCAGATTATTCGCCGATTGTTTAAGTCAAATAGTCATAAATTTCAAGGAGCAGATGATTGTGGTTGTATCTCGTTACCATGGCCAGTGAGCATCAGGTGCCGCACCACCGACCCGCACTGGCTGCCCTGGCCACACTGCTGCTCAGGCCGCAACACTACAGATAGTTGTACTAGCGTATATCGCGTTTTCACTGTTTTTCACGCTTACAGCCACTACGTTCCTTTTTCGCCAAAATGTTTTATTTTGCTGTTTCTTAATGGTAATCCAGTTTATTCGCCGTTTGTTTAAGTCAAATAGTCATAATTTTAAGGAACAGATGATAGTGGTTATATATAGATACCATGAGCATGGGAGCATCAGGTGCTGCACCACCAACCCGCACTGGCTGCCCTGGCCACACTGCTGCTCAGGCCGCAACACTACAGATTAGTTCAACTAGCGTATATCGCGTTTTCACTGTTTTTGACCGCTTACAGCCACTACGTTCCTTTTTCGCCAAAATGTTTTATTTTGCTGTTTCTTAATGGTAATCCAGTTTATTCGCCGATTGTTTAAGTCAAATAGTCATAATTTCTAGGAGCAGATGATTGTGGTTGTATCTCGTTACCATGGCCAGTGAGCATCAGGTGCCGCACCACCGACCCGCACTGGCTGCCCTGGCCACACTGCGGCTCAGGCCGCAACACCACAGATTAGTTGTACTAGCGTATATCGCGTTTTCACTGTTTTTGACGCTTACAGCCACTACGTTCCTTTTTCGCCAAAATGTTTTATTTTGCTGTTTCTTAATGGTAATCCAGTTTATTCGCCGTTTCTTTAAGTCAAATAGTCATAATTTCAAGGAGCAGATGATAGTGGTTATATATAGATACCATGAGCCAGGGAGCATCAGGTGCTGCACCACCAACCCGCACTGGCTGCCCTGGCCACACTGCTGCTCAGGCCGCAACACTACAGATTAGTTCAACTAGCGTATATCGCGTTTTCACTATTTTTGACGCTTACAGCCCCTACCTTCATTTTTTTCGGCAATATGTTTTATTTCGCTGTTTTTATATGGTAATCGAGATTATTCGCCTTTTGTTTATGTAAAATAGTCATAATTCCAAGGATCAGATGATTGTGTTTGTATCTCATTACCATGGCCCGTGTGCATCAGGTGCCGCACCACCGACCCGCCCTGGCTGCCCTGGCCACACTGCTGCTCAGGCCGCAACACTACAGATTAGTTGTACTATCGTATATCGCGTTTACACTGTTTTTGACGCTTACAGCCACTACTTTCCTTTTTCGCCAAAATGTTTTATTTTGCTGTTTCTTAATGGTAATCCAGTTTATTCGCCGTTTGTTTAATGCAAATAGTCATATTTTCAAGGAGCATATGATTGTGGTTGTATATAGTTACCATGGGCCAGGGAGCATCAGGTGCTGCACCACCAAACCGCACTGGCTGCCCTGGCCACACTGCTGCACAGGCCGCAACACTACAGATTAGTTCAACTAGCGTATATCGCGTTTTCACTGTTTTTGACGCTTACAGCGAATACCTTCATTTTTTTCGGCAAAATGTTTTATTTTGATGTTTCTATATGGTAATCGAGATTATTCGCCTTTTGTTTACGTAAAATAGTCATAATTTCAAGGATCAGATGATTGTGGTTGTATCTCGTTACCATGGCCAGTGAGCATCAGGTGCCGCACCACCGACCCGCACTGGCTGCCCTGGCCACACTGATGCTCATGCCGCAACACTACA
This sequence comes from Locusta migratoria, assembly GCA_026315105.1. Classification (NCBI taxonomy): domain Eukaryota; kingdom Metazoa; phylum Arthropoda; class Insecta; order Orthoptera; family Acrididae; genus Locusta; species Locusta migratoria. The sequence goes on from JAOYRU010000284.1 coordinate 97,704, forward strand.
GATTTGTTGTACTAGCATATATCGCGTTTTCACTGTTTTTGACGCTTTACAGCCAGTACTTTCCTTTTTCGCCAAAATGTTTTATTTTGCTGTTTCTTAATGATAATCCAGTTTATTCGCCGTTTGTTTAAGTCAATGTGTCTTAATTACAAGGATCAGATGGTTGTGGTTGTATCTCGTTACCATGGCCAGTTAGCATCTGGTGCCGCACCACCGACCCGCACTTGCTGCCTTGGCCACGCCTGCTGCTCAGGCCGCAACACTACAGATTAGTTTGTACTAGCGAATATTGCGTTTTCACTGTTTTTGACGCTTACAGCCACTACTTTCCTTTTTCACAAATGTTTTATTTTGCTGTTTCGTAATGGTAATCCAGTTTATTCGCCGTTTGTTTAAGTCAAATAGTCATAATTTCAAGGAGCATATGATTGTGCTATTATATAGTTACCATGGGCCAGGGAGCATCAGGTGCTGCACCACCAACCCGCACTGGCTGCCCTGGCCACACTGCTGCACAGGCCGCAACACTACAGATTAGTTGTACTAGCGTATAACGCGTTTTCACTTTTTTTGACGCTTACAGCCACTACTTTCCTTTTTCGCTAAAATGTTTTATTTTGCTGTTTCTTAATGGTAATCTAGTTTATTCGCCGATTGTTTAAGTCAAATAGTCATAATTTCAAGGAGCAGATGATTGTGGTTGTATATAGTTACCATGGCTATTGAGCATCAGGTGCCGCACCACCGGCTTCGCACTGGCTGCCCTGGCCACACTGCTGCTCAGGCCAACACTACAGATTAGTTGTACTAGCGTATAACGCGTTTTCACTGTTTTTGACGCTTACAGCCACTACTTTCCTTTTTCGCCAAAATGTTTTATTTTGCTGTTTCTTAATGGTAATCCAGTTTCTTCGCCGTTTGTTTAAGTCAAATAGTCATAATTTCAAGGATCAGATGATTGTTGTTGTATCTCCTTAACATGGCCAGTGAGCATCAGGTGCCGCACCCACCGACCCGCACTGCCTGCCCTGGCCACACTACTGCTCAGGCCGCAACACTACAGATTAGTTGTACTAGCGTATAAACGCGTTTTCACTTTTTTTGACGCTTACAGCCACTACTTTCCTTTTTCGCCAAAATGTTTTATTTTGCTGTTTCTTAATGGTAATCCAGTTTATTCGCCGATTGTTTAAGTCAAATAGTCATAATTTCAAGGAGCAGATGATTGTGGCTATATATAGTTACCATGGCCAGTGAGCATCAGGTGCCGCACCACCGGCTCGCACTGGCTGCCCTGGCCACACTGCTGCTCAGGGCCGCAACACTACAGATTAGTTGTTACTAGCGTATAACGCGTTTTCACTGTTTTTGACGCTTACAGCCACTACTTTCCTTTTTCGCCAAAATGTTTTATTTTGCTGTTTCTTAATGGTAATCCAGTTTCTTCGCCGATTGTTTAAGTCAAATAGTCATAATTTCAAGGAGCAGATGATTGTGGTTGTATCTCGTTACCATGGCCAGTGAGCATCAGGTGCCGCACCACCGGCTCGCACTGGCTGCCCTGGCCACACTGCTGCTCAGGCCGCAACACTACAGATTAGTTGTACTAGCGTATAACGCGTTTTCACTGTTTTTGACGCTTACAGCCACTACTTTCCTTTTCGCCAAAATGTTTATTTTGCTGTTTCTTAATGGTAATCCAGTTTCTTCGCCGATTGTTTAAGTCAAATAGTCATAATTTCAAGGAGCAGATGATTGTGGTTATATCTCGTTACCATGGCCAGTGAGCATCAGGTGCCGCACACCGGCTCGCACTGGCTGCCCTGGCCACACTGCTGCTCAGGCCGCAACACTACAGATTAGTTGTACTAGCGTATAACGCGTTTTCATTGTTTTTGACGCTTACAGCCACTACTTTCCTTTATCGCCAAAATGTTTTATTTTGCTGTTTCTTAATGGTAATCCAGTTTCTTCGCCGATTGTTTAAGTCAAATAGTCATAATTTTAAGGAGCAGATGATTGTGGTTGTATCTCGTTACCATGGCCAGTGAGCATCAGGTGCCGCACACCGGCTCGCACTGGCTGCCCTGGCCACACTGCTGCTCAGGCCGCAAAACTACAGATTAGTTGTACTAGCGTATAACACGTTTTCACTGTTTTTGACGCTTACAGCCACTACTTTCCTTTTTCGCCAAAATGTTTTATTTTGCTGTTTCTTAATGGTAATCCAGTTTATTCGCCGATTGTTTAAGTCAAATAGTCATAATTTCAAGGAGCAGATGATTGTGGTTGTATCTCGTTACCATGGCCAGTGAGCATCAGGTGCCGCACCACCGACCCGCACTGGCTGCCCTGGCCACACTGCTGCTCAGGCCGCAACACTACAGATTAGTTGTACTAGCGTATATCGCGTTTTTCACTGTTTTTGACGCTTACAGCCACTAACGTTCCTTTTTCGCCAAAATGTTTTATTTTGCTGTTTCTTAATGGTAATCCAGTTTATTCGCCGTTTGTTTAAGTCAAATAGTCATAATTTCAAGGAGCAGATGATAGTGGTTATATATAGATACCATGAGCCAGGAGCATCAGGTGCTGCACCACCAACCCGCACTGGCTGCCCTGGCCACACTGCTGCTCAGGCCGCAACACTACAGATTAGTTCAACTAGCGAATATCGCGTTTTCACTGTTTTTGACGCTTACAGCCACTACGTTCCTTTTTCGCCAAAATGTTTTATTTTGCTGTTTCTTAATGGTAATCCAGATTATTCGCCGATTGTTTAAGTCAAATAGTCATAATTTCAAGGAGCAGATGATTGTGGTTGTATCTCGTTACCCAAGGCCAGTGAGCATCAGGTGCCGCACCACCGACCCGCACTGGCTGCCCCTGGCCACACTGCTGCTCAGGCCGCAACACTACAGATTAGTTGTACTAGCGTATATCGCGTTTTCCACTGTTTTTGACGCTTACAGCCACTACGTTCCTTTTTCGCCAAAATGTTTTATTTTTGCTGTTTCTTAATGGTAATCCAGTTTATTCGCCGTTTGTTTAAGTCAAATAGTCATAATTTTAAGGAACAGATGATAGTGGTTATATATAGATACCATGAGCCAGGGAGCATCAGGTGCTGCACCACCAACCCGCACTGGCTGCCCTGGCCACACTGCTGCTCAGGCCGCAACACTACAGATTAGTTCAACTAGCGTATATCGCGTTTTCACTGTTTTTGACGCTTACAGCCACTACGTTCCTTTTTCCGCCAAAAATGTTTTATTTTGCTGTTTCTTAATGGTAATCCAGTTTATTCGCCGATTGTTTAAGTCAAATAGTCATAATTTCAAGGAGCAGATGATTGTGGTTGTATCTCGTTACCATGGCCAGTGAGCATCAGGTGCCGCACCACCGACCCGCACTGGCTGCCCTGGCCACACTGCTGCTCAGGCCGCAACACTACAGATTAGTTGTACTAGCGTATATCGCGTTTTCACTGTTTTTGACGCTTACAGCCACTACGTTCCTTTTTCGCCAAAATGTTTTATTTTGCTGTTTCTTAATGGTAATCAGTTTATTCGCCGTTTGTTTAAGTCAAATAGTCATAATTTCAAGGAGCAGATGATAGTGGTTATATATAGATACCATGAGCCAGGGAGCATCAGGTGCTGCACCACCAACCCGCACTGGCTGCCCTGGCGACACTGCTGCTCAGGCCGCAACACTACAGATTAGTTCAACTAGCGTATATCGCGTTTTCACTGTTTTTGACGCTTACAGCCCCTACCTTCATTTTTTCGGCAAAATGTTTTATTTCGCTGTTTTTATATGGTAATCGAGATTATTCGCCTTTTGTTTATGTAAAATAGTCATAATTCCAAGGATCAGATGATTGTGTTTGGTATCTCATTACCATGGCCAGTGTGCATCAGGTGCCGCACCACCGACCCGCCCTGGCTGCCCTGGCCACACTGCTGCTCAGGCCGCAACACTACAGATTAGTTGTACTATCGTATATCGCGTTTACACTGTTTTTGACGCTTACAGCCACTACTTTCCTTTTTCGCCAAAATGTTTTATTTTGCTGTTTCTTAATGGTAATCCAGTTTATTCGCCGTTTGTTTAATTCAAATAGTCATATTTTCAAGGAGCATATGATTGTGGTTGTATATAGTTACCATGGGCCAGGGAGCATCAGGTGCTGCACCACCAAACCGCACTGGCTGCCCTGGCCACACTGCTGCACAGGCCGCAACACTACAGATTAGTTCAACTAGCGTATATCGCGTTTTCACTGTTTTTGACGCTTACAGCGAATACCTTCATTTTTTCGGCAAAATGTTTTATTTTGATGTTTCTATATGGTAATCGAGATTATTCGCCTTTTGTTTACGTAAAATAGTCATAATTTCAAGGATCAGATGATTGTGGTTGTATCTCGTTACCATGGCCAGTGAGCATCAGGTGCCGCACCACCGACCCGCACTGGCTGCCCTGGCCACACTGATGCTGATGCCCGCAACACTACAGATTTGTTGTACTAGCATATATCGCGTTTTCACTGTTTTTGACGCTTACAGCCAGTACTTTCCTTTTTCGCCAAAATGTTTTATTTTGCTGTTTCTTAATGATAATCCAGTTTATTCGCCGTTTGTTTAAGGTCAACGTGGTGCTTAATTACAAGGATCAGATGGTTGTGGTTGTATCTCGTTACCATGGCCAGTTAGCATCTGGTGCCGCACCACCGACCCGCACTTGCTGCCTTGGCCACGCTGCTGCTCAGGCCGCAACACTACAGATTAGTTGTACTAGCGAATATTGCGTTTTCACTGTTTTTGACGCTTACAGCCACTACTTTCCTTTTTCACAAATGTTTTATTTTGCTGTTTCTTAATGGTAATCCAGTTTATTCGCCGTTTGTTTAAGTCAAATAGTCATAATTTCAAGGAGCATATGATTGTGCTAGTATATAGTTACCATGGGCCAGGGAGCATCAGGTGCTGCACCACCAACCCGCACTGGCTGCCCTGGCCACACTGCTGCACAGGCCGCAACACTACAGATTAGTTGTACTAGCGTATATCGCGTTTTCACTGTTTTTGACGCTTACAGCCACTACTTTCCTTTTTCGCAAAAATGTTTTATTTTGCTGTTTCTTAATGGTAATCCAGTTTATTCGCCGTTTGTTTAAGTCAAAGTGTATTAATTTCAAGGATCAGATGGTTGTGGTTGTATCCCGTTACCATGGCCAGTTAGCATCTGGTGCAGCACCACCGACCCGCACTGGCTGCCCTGGCCACGCTGCTGCTCAGGCCGCAACACTACACATTAGTTGTACTAGCGTATATTGCGTTTTCACTGTTTTTGACGCTTACAGCCACTACTTTCCTTTTTCGCCAAAATGTTTTATTTTGCTGTTTCTGAATGGTAATCCAGTTTATTCGCAGTTTGTTTATGTCAAATAGTCATAATTTCAAGGATCAGATGATTGAGGTTGTATCTCGTTACCATGGCCAGTGAGCATCAGGTGCCGCACCACCGACTCGCACTGGCTGTCCTGGCCACACTGCTGCTCAGGCCGCAACACTACAGATTAGTTGTACTAGCGTATATCGCGTTTTCACATGTTTTCGACGCTTACAGCTACTACTTTCCTTTATCGCCATAATGTTTTATTTTGCTGTTTCTTAATGTTAATCCAGTTTATTCGCCGTTTGTTTAAGTCAAATAGTCATAATTTCAAAGAGCAGATGATTGTGGTTGTATATAGTTACCATGGGCCAGGGAGCATCAGGTGCTACACCACCAACCCGCACTGGCTGCCCTGGCCACACTGCTGCACAGGCGGCAACACTACAGATTAGTTCAACTAGCGTATATAGCGTTTTCACTGTTTTTGACGCTTACAACGCCTACCTTCATTTTTTCGGCAAAATGTTTTATTTTGCTGTTTCTATATGGTAATCGAGATTATTCGCCTTTTGTTTATGTAAAATAGTCATAATTTCAAGGATCAGATGATTGTGGTGTATCTCGTTACAATGGCCAGTGAGCATCAGGTGCCGCACCACCGACCCGCACTGGCTGCCCTGGCCACACTGCTGCTCTCAGACCACAACACTACAGATTAGTTGTACTAGCGTATATCGAGTTTTCACTGTTTTTGACAATTACAGCAGTTACTTTCCTTTTTCGCCAAAATGTTTTATTTTGCTGTTTCTTAATGGTAATCCAGTTTATTCGCCGTTTGTTTATGTAAAATTGTCATAATATCAAGGATCAGATGATTGTGGTTGTATCTCGGTTACCATGGCCAGTGAGCATCAGGTGCCGCACCACCGACCCGCACTGGCTGCCCTGACCACACTGCTCAGGCCGCAACACTACAGATTAGTTGTACTATCGTATATCGCGTTTTCACTGTTTTTGACGCTTATAGCCACTACTTTCCTTTTTTCGCCAAAATGTTTTCTTTTGCTGTTTCTTAATGGTAATCCAGTTTATTCGCCGTTTGTTTAATTCAAATAGTCATATTTTCAAGGAGCATATGATTGTGGTTGTATATAGTTACCATGGGCCAGGGAGCATCAGGTGCTGCACCACCAAACCGAACAGGCTGCCCTGGCCACACTGCTGCACAGGCCGCAACACTACAGATTAGTTCAACTAGCGTATATCGCGTTTTCACTGTTTTTGACGCTTACAGCGAATACCTTCAATTTTTCGGCAAAATGTTTTATTTTGATGTTTCTATATGGTAATCGAGATTATTCGCCTTTTGTTTACGTAAAATAGTCATAATTTCGAGGATCAGATGATTGTGGTTGTATCTCGTTACCATGGCCAGTGAGCATCAGGTGCCGCACCACCGACCCGCACTGGCTGCCCTGGCCCACACTGCTGCTCATGCCGCAACACTACAGATTTGTTGTACTAGCATATATCGCGTTTTCACTGTTTTTGACGCTTACAGCCAGTACTTTCCTTTTCCGCCAAAATGTTTTATTTTGCTGTTTCTTAATGATAATACAGTTTATTCGCCGTTTGTTTAAGTCAATGTGTCTTAATTACAAGGATCAGATGGTTGTGGTTGTATCTCGTTACCATGGCCAGTTAGCATCTGGTGCCGCACCACCGACCCGCACTTGCTGCCCTGGCCACGCTGCTGCTCAGGCCGCAACACTACAGATTAGTTGTACTAGCGTATATCGCGTTTTCACTGTTTCTGACGCTTACAGCTATTGCTTTCCTTTTTCGCCAAAATGTTTTATTTTGCTGTTTCTTAATGGTAATCCAGTTTATTCGCCGTTTGTTAAGTCAAATAGTCATAATTTCAAGGAGCACATGATTGTGCTTGTATATAGTTACCATGGGCCAGGGAGCATCAGGTGCTGCACCACCAACCCGCACTGGCTGCCCTGGCCACACAGCTGCACAGGCCGCAACACTACAGATTAGTTGTACTAGCGAATATTGCGTTTTCACTGTTTTTGACGCTTACAGCCACTACTTTCCTTTTTCGCAAAAATGTTTTATTTTGCTGTTTCTTAATGGTAATCCAGTTTATTCGCCGTTTGTTTAAGTCAAAGTGTATTAATTTCAAGGATCAGATGGTTGTGGTTGTATCCCGTTACCATGGCCAGTTAGCATCTGGTGCCGCACCACCGACCCACACTGGCTGCCCTGGCCACGCTGCTGCTCAGGCCGCAACAATACACATTAGTTGTACTAGCGTATATTGCGTTTTCACTGTTTTTGACGCTTACAGCCACTACTTTCCTTTTTCGCCAAAATGTTTTATTTTGCTGTTTCTGAATGGTAATCCAGTTTATTCGCAGTTTGTTTATGTCAAATAGTCATAATTTCAAGGATCAGATGATTGTGGTTGTATCTCGTTACCATGGCCAGTGAGCATCAGGTGGCCGCACCACCGACTCGCACTGGCTGTCCTGGCCACACTGCTGCTCAGGGCCGCAACACTACAGATTAGTTGTACTAGCGTATATCGCGTTTTCACTGTTTTCGACGCTTACAGCCACTACTTTCCTTTATCGCCATAATGTTTTATTTTGCTGTTTCTTAATGTTAATCCAGTTTATTCGCCGTTTGTTTAAGTCAAATAGTCATAATTTCAAGGAGCAGATGATTGTGGTTGTATCTCGTTACCATGGGCCAGGGAGCATCAGGTGCTACACCACCAAACCGCACTGGCTGCCCTGGCCACACTGCTGCACAGGCGGCAACACTACAGATTAGTTCAACTAGCGTATATAGCGTTTTCACTGTTTTTGACGCTTACAACGCCTACCTTCATTTTTTCGGCAAAATGTTTTATTTTGCTGTTTCTATATGGTAATCGAGATTATTCGCCTTTTGATTATGTAAAATAGTCATAATTTCAAGGATCAGATGATTGTGGCTGTATATCGTTACAATGGCCAGTGAGCATCAGGTGCCGCACCACCGACCCGCACTGGCTGCCCTGGCCACACTGCTGCTCAGGCCACAACACTACAGATTAGTTGTACTAGCGTATATCGAGTTTTCACTGTTTTTGACAATTACAGCAGTTACTTTCCTTTTTCGCCAAAATGTTTAATTTTGCTGTTTCTTAATGGTAATCCAGTTTATTCGCCGTTTGTTTATGTAAAATTGTCATAATTTCAAGGATCAGATGATTGTGGTTGTATCTCGTTACCATGGGCCAGTGAGCATCAGGTGCCGCACCACCGACCCGCACTGGCTGCCCTGACCACACTGCTCAGGGCCGCAACACTACAGATTAGTTGTACTAGCGTATATCGCGTTTTCACTGTTTTTGACGCTTACAGCCACTACTTTCCTTTTTCGCCATAATGTTTTTTTTTTTTTTGCTGTTTCTTAATGTTAATCCAGTTTATTCGCCGTTTGTTTAAGTCAAATAGTCATAATTTTCAAGGAGCAGATGATTGTGGTTGTATATAGTTACCATGGGACAGGGAGCATCAGGTGCTGCACCACCAACCCCGCACTGGCTGCACTGGCCACACTGCTGCTCAGGCCGCAACACTACAGATTAGTTGTACTAGCGTACATCGCGTTTTCACTTTTATTGACGCATTACAGCTATTACTTTCCTTTTTCGACAAAATGTTTTATTTTGCTGTTTCTTAATGGTAATCGAGTTTATTCGCCCATTTTTTAACTCAAATAGTCATAATTTCAAGGAGCAGATGATTGTGGTTGTATATAGTTACCATGGGACAGGGAGCATCAGGTGCTGCACCACCAACCCGCACTGGCTGCCCTGGCCACACTGCTGTTTAGGCCGCAACACTACAGATTAGTTCAACTAGGGTATATCGCGTTTTCACTGATTTGACGCTTACAGCGCCTACCTTCATTTTTTCGGCAAAATGTTTTATTTTGCTGTTTTCTATATGGTAATCGAGATTATTCGCCCTTTGTTTTATGTAAAATAGTCATAATTTCAAGGATCAGATGATTGTGGTTGTATCTCGTTACCATGGCCAGTGAGCATCAGGTGCCGCACCACCGACCCGCACTGGCTGCCCTGGCCACACTGCTGCTAGGGCCGCAACACTACAGATTAGTTGTACTAGCGTATATCGCGTTTTCCACTGTTTTTGACGCTTACAGCCACTACTTTCCTTTTTCGCCATAATGTTTTTTTTTTTTGCTGTTTCTTAATGTTAATCCAGTTTATTCGCCGTTTGTTTAAGTCAAATAGTCATAATTTCAAGGAGCAGATGATTGTGGTTGTATATAGTTACCCATGGGACAGGGAGCATCAGGTGCTGCACCACCAACCCGCACTGGCTGCACTGGCCACACTGCTGCTCAGGCCGCAACACTACAGATTAGTTGTACTAGCGTACATCGCGTTTTCACTGTTATTGACGCTTACAGCTATTACTTTCCTTTTTCGACAAAATGTTTTATTTTGCTGTTTCTTAATGGTAATCGAGTTTATTCGCCCATTTTTTAACTCAAATAGTCATAATTTTCAAGGAGCAGATGATTGTGGTTGTATATAGTTACCATGGGACAGGGAGCATCAGGTGCTGCACCACCAACCCGCACTGGCTGCCCTGGCCACACTGCTGTTTAGGCCGCAACACTACAGATTAGTTCAACTAGCGTATATCGCGTTTTCACTGTTTTTGACGCTTACAGCGAATACCTTCATTTTTTTCGGCAAAATGTTTTATTTTGATGTTTCTATATGGTAATCGAGATTATTCGCCTTTTGTTTACGTAAAATAGTCATAATTTCGAGGATCAGATGACTGTGGTTGTATCTCGTTACCATGGCCAGTGAGCATCAGGTGCCGCACCACCGACCCGCACTGGCTGCCCCTGGCCACACTGCTGCTCATGCCGCAACACTACAGATTTGTTGTACTAGCATATATCGCGTTTTCACTGTTTTTGACGCTTACAGCCAGTACTTTCCTTTTCGCCAAAATGTTTTATTTTGCTGTTTCTTAATGATAATACAGTTTATTCGCCGTTTGTTTAAGTCAATGTGTCTTAATTACAAGGATCAGATGGTTGTGGTTGTATCTCGTTACCATGGCCAGTTAGCATCTGGTGCCGCACCACCGACCCGCACTTGCTGCCCTGGCCACGCTGCTGCTCAGGCTGCAACAATACACATTAGTTGTACTAGCGTATATTGCGTTTTCACTGTTTTTGACGCTTACAGCCACTACTTTCCTTTTTCGCAAAAATGTTTTATTTTGCTGTTTCTGAATGGTAATCCAGTTTATTCGCAGTTTGTTTATGTCAAATAGTCATAATTTCAAGGATCAGATGATTGTGGTTGTATCTCGTTACCATGGCCAGTGAGCATCAGGTGCCGCACCACCGACTCGCACTGGCTGTCCTGGCCACACTGCTGCTCAGGCCGCAACACTACAGATTAGTTGTACTAGCGTATATCGCGTTTTCACTGTTTTCGACGCTTACAGCCACTACTTTCCTTTATCGCCATAATGTTTTATTTTGCTGTTTCTTAATGTTAATCCAGTTTATTCGCCGTTTGTTTAAGTCAAATAGTCATAATTTCAAGGAGCAGATGATTGTGGTTGTATCTCGTTACCATGGGCCAGGGAGCATCAGGTGCTACACCACCAAACCGCACTGGCTGCCCTGGCCACACTGCTGCACAGGCGGCAACACTACAGATTAGTTCAACTAGCGTATATAGCGTTTTCACTGTTTTTGACGCTTACAACGCCTACCTTCATTTTTTCGGCAAAATGTTTTATTTTGCTGTTTCTATATGGTAATCGAGATTATTCGCCTTTTGATTATGTAAAATAGTCATAATTTCAAGGATCAGATGATTGTGGCTGTATATCGTTACAATGGCCAGTGAGCATCAGGTGCCGCACCACCGACCCGCACTGGCTGCCCTGGCCACACTGCTGCTCAGGCCACAACACTACAGATTAGTTGTACTAGCGTATATCGAGTTTTCACTGTTTTTTGACAATTACAGCAGTTACTTTCCTTTTTCGCCAAAATGTTTAATTTTGCTGTTTCTTAATGGTAATCCAGTTTATTCGCCGTTTGTTTATGTAAAATTGTCATAATTTCAAGGATCAGATGATTGTGGTTGTATCTCGTTACCATGGCCAGTGAGCATCAGGTGCCGCACCACCGACCCGCCACTGGCTGCCCTGGCCACACTGCTGCTCAGGCCGCAACACTACAGATTAGTTGTACTAGCGTATATCGCGTTGTCACTGTTTTTGATGCTTACACCCCCTACCTTCATTTTTTCGGCAAAATGTTTTATTTTGCTGTTTCTATATGGTAATCGAGATTATTCGCCTTTTGTTTATGTAAAATAGTCATAATTTCAAGGATCAGATGATTGTGGTTGTATCTCGTTACCATGGGCCATAGAGCATCAGGTGCCGCACCACCGACCCGCACTGGCTGCCCTGACCACACTGCTCAGGCCCGCAACACTACAGATTAGTTGTACTAGCGTATATCGCGTTTTCACTGTTTTTTGACGCTTACAGCCACTACTTTCCTTTTTCGCCATAATGTTTTTTTTTTTTTTTTGCTGTTTCTTAATGTTAATCCACTTTATTCGCCGTTTGTTTAAGTCAAATAGTCATAATTTCAAGGAGCAGATGATTGTGGTTGTATATAGTTACCATGGGACAGGGAGCATCAGGTGCTGCACCACCAACCCGCACTGGCTGCACTGGCCACACTGCCCGCTCAGGCCGCAACACTACAGATTAGTTGTACTAGCGTACATCGCGTTTTCACTGTTATTGACGCTTACAGCTATTACTTTCCTTTTTTCGACAAAATGTTTTATTTTGCTGTTTCTTAATGGTAATCGAGTTTTATTCGCCCATTTTTTAACTCAAATAGTCATAATTTCAAGGAGCAGATGATTGTGGTTGTATATAGTTACCATGGGACAGGGAGCATCAGGTGCTGCACCCACCAACCCGCACTGGCTGCCCTGGCCACACTGCTGTTTAGGCCGCAACACTACAGATTAGTTCAACTAGCGTATATCGCGTTTTCACTGATTTGACGCTTACAGCGCCTACCTTCATTTTTTCGGCAAAATGTTTTATTTTGCTGTTTCTATATGGTAATCGAGATTATTCGCCTTTTGTTTATGTAAATAGTCATAATTTCAAGGATCAGATGATTGTGGTTGTATCTCGTTACCATGGCCAGTGAGCATCAGGTGCCGCACCACCGACCCGCACTGGCTGCCCTGGCCACACTGCTGCTAGGGGCCGCAACACTACAGATTAGTTGTACTAGCGTATATCGCGTTTTCACTGTTTTTGACGCTTACAGCCACTACTTTCCTTTTTCGCCATAATGTTTTTTTTTTTTTTTGCTGTTTCTTAATGTTAATCCAGTTTATTCGCCGTTTGTTTAGTCAAATAGTCATAATTTCAAGGAGCAGATGATTGTGGTTGTATATAGTTACCATGGGACAGGGAGCATCAGGTGCTGCACCACCAACCCGCACTGGCTGCCCTGGCCACACTACTGCACAGGCCGCAACACTACAGATTAGTTCAACTAGCGTATATCGCGTTTTCACTGTTTTTTTACGCTTACAGCGCCTACCTTCATTTTTTCGGCAAAATGTTTTATTTTGCTGTTTCTATATGGTAATCGAAATTATACGCCTTTTGTTTATGTAAAATAGTAATAATTTCAAGGATCAGATGATTGTGGTTGTATCTCGTTACCATGGCCAGTGGGCATTCAGGTGCCGCACCACCGACCCGCACTGGCTGCCCTGGCCACACTGCTGCTCAGGCCGCAACACTACAGATTAGTTGTACTAGCGTATATCGCGTTTTCACTGTTTCTGACGCTTACAGCCACTACTTTCCTTTTTCCCGCCAAAATGTTTTATTTTGCTGTTTCTTAATGGTAATCCAGTTTATTCGCCGTTTGTTTAAGTCAAATAGTCATAATTTCGAGGAGCAGATGATTGTGGTTGTATATAGTTAACCATGGGCCAGGGAGCATCAGGTGCTGCACCACCAACCCTCACTGGCTGCCCTGGGCCACACTGCTGCACAGGCCCGCAACACTACAGATTAATTCAACTAGCGTATATCGCGTTTTCACTGTTTTTGACGCTTACAACGCCTACCTTCATTTTTTCGGCAAAATGTTTTATTTTGCTGTTTCTATATATGGTAATCGAGATTATTCGCCTTTTGTTTATGTAAAATAATCATAATTTCAAGGATCAGATGATTGTGGTTGTATCTCGTTACCATGGGCCAGTGAGCATCAGGTGCCGCACCACCGACCCGCACTGGCTGCCCTGCCCACACTGCTGCTCAGGCCGCAACACTACAGATTTGTTGTACTAGCGTATATCGCGTTTTCACTGTTTCTGACGCTTACAGCCACTACTTTCCTTTTTGGCCAAAATGTTTTATTTTGCTGTTTCTTAATGGTAATCCA
>JAOYRU010000285.1:0-33009 GCA_026315105.1 Locusta migratoria
AATTTGATAATGCTTCTTTAACGAATCGAAACTAGTCATCATTGTAAAATCAATAAGAGATTCATAACCATTACATTCAAGATCGCATCCTATAAAACAACATGAATAAGATGTCAGGTAATTGTAGTTTGTAAGTAGCTTGTAAGTTTAGGGACTGATGACCCCGCAGTTAAGTCCAATAAGCTTAAACATTTGAACACTTGATAAAACGGTAGATATGCCACATTCGTGGGCATCACTAAATACGTGATCTGGTAAGAGAAAGGAAGTTCTCCTTGTATGTACAGTACTGTCGACGACGGATTTGGAAGTAGCCTCATGGATGAAAGTGTGATGAGACCCATGACATCGATCTTCTGGGTCAATGATCTTGAGGAAAATCTTGGTCATAACCTGAGACTTTTCCCAGACGATGCAGTTATCTATAAAAACCGGTGTTTGACAAAAACTGGACAAATACTCCGTTATCCTGATAAAGACACAAAAGGAGATTACGACATCTGACGTTCAGACGTTTTTAAATCTAAAGGACGTTACTACGTTGGTCATGAGACTCTACGCTTACAATCTACTTACATTAACTTAATCTACAGGTTTGTTACAAACTTTATGAAATTTTCTATGCGTAAGCTTCAATCCATGAGGGCGGCCTAAGCGACAATGCTGCTCATTTTCTCCTACACCACTGGACCGATTTCAACCAAATTTTTGGTACACACATTCCTTACCGTGAGGTAGCAATTGCTGCAAGGGCAAGAACCACATACACATATGGTCCAGGAGACATCAGGTCATAAACAACAGGAATCGCAAAAACTGCCACATCGTGTGATGAGACTTTATTCATACACTGTATGAGAAGGAGATGACTTAGCGACTTGCAACACACATTAAACATAATTTCTAACCTTTTTTACACTTTTTCTTGCTGACAACGAGAGAAAAATGATGAAAGGAAATATGTTTCTTTCTTTATACTTTTCCGCTGTTCATGTACTAAAGTACGGCATTCGGTATGACGCTACAATTTATAATTGTTACGCTACAAATTGTAGCCGCAAGAAATTTTATAGAGTGTATACACACAATTGCATCGCAGTACGACACGTAGTTCATGAGATATGAGAACATAAAGAGTTACGTTGATGGAAAACAGCCCCATCACGCACTAAGTTTAAATGTATTACTCCCTTACAACTTTCTGTATTGGTAACAGATTTTACCGACATGCAGCACTTATACAAATGAATATATACCTACAAAATTATACAATTTTACAACATATAATAGAATAAATATTAGATCGTATATACTGCGATGGGTAAAAACCTTTCGCAGAATGCGCCACGTTGTAATAATTTACATATTTACTACTAAGAAACTCCTGTATTCCAGTCAGCTGAAAGAAATTATTCCTGAAAGCTGATAGTTCTGTTGACAACTGTGAACAAACTGTGAAGCGGTCTCGGTTGTAGACGAAACCAATAGACTTCTATTGAGCTACAGGGAAAGGAAGGAAATGAAACAGTGTACATCCAACGAATGCCCCTTATTTCCGGCAGATCTAGCTTTTAACTTCAAGAGACTGTAGTTTGCAGTGAGACTAGCATTTTCTATTACGATTAATAAATCACAGGGCAACCTACTGCCGCGGCATTGAGGCGCATTGAGGCGCTATGCTGCGATGCGAATCCAGCTAAATGTTTCTCACACGGACAACTACAAATCGCTTGCTCAGAGGTGGGCTCCCCAAAGAATTTATTTATATTAGATTCTGGACAAGTAACCAGAAATATTGTTTATAATTAAGTATTGAATTATATAAATCTATTAAGGTTACATATCATTTTCATCTTGATGACTACCTTTCTTTGTTAGGATACTGATGCTATTCTTGAGTACATCGTGCAAGACAGTCTTATTTATTGAATATTCTCCCATAAATATGTTATTAAAAAGGTAGATAGACACAGAGAGAAGGGATATGAGAAGTAGTAACGCAAAGTTTTAATAAATAAGTAAATACCGGGCCAACGTCGGGTTTTCAGCTCTAAACAAACACACATCACACATAAATACACTGCTGGCCATCCAAATTACAACAACGTATAACAGCTAAATTTATTAGGAAGATAAAAACGTTGTATAAAGATCACATGATTCGACATACCGTCCTGTGTGAGGTCAGGCAGATGATAAAACCAGTATTGAGTGTCGCCACTAGTGCTGGCTATAGGCGAGTGCTAAACGCCTCGACATTGAATAAAAGAGACTTCAGATGTGCTGTTGGCATGTAGTAGTCGATGCTGCTTTCTCATATTGCTGCTCTAGCAGCGGTTGGTGTATTATGGGCCAGTCGACCTGCAAACATCGATATGCGATTAACATTAGTACCAACTGTCGGTCCTTCCGTGGCCGTATAGATAATGGTGTTATATGGTTGTATCTCAATAGGCGGCACTACATTAAATACATCACTAAAGGCGACCAAAAAAATTATTTATAAAAGGTATAGTGGTTAGGGGGTGGGGAGGGGGGGGGAAGGGCGCTTGGATTCCACTCCAACTATACTAGTAGGTGGCCAGTCAGATAATTTATGACAACCGTTTGGAACAAGTGTTTGAAAAGATATTAAGCAAAATAAATGGATTGGCTCTACTTGAGATCTCACCGTTGCGTGTCTTGCATTTTAAAATAAATAAATTAAAAAAATATAGTTGAAAAGTTTGCAAACCTGTTGACCATACTGCTATGGTCATCAGTCCCTAGACTTATAAACTATTTACTCTAACTTACCTAAGCACAACACAAATAACGATACCAGATGGAGGACTCGACACTGCGACGGGAACGGTCGCCGAGTCCTTTGCTGACGACTTAGTCCCTGCGACCATTCCACGCTGCATATTTTTATATTTGATCGTTGCCTAGGATAAAAGAGAAAGAAAGTAAGGAAGGAAGGATAGCATTAATACTCATCGGCTTAATTGACCGTTGGGAGACCATCACGGAGATGCTTAATGAAATGAACTTTAAAACTCATCTGTGAAAGCGTACAGTGAATTCACGAACCAGCTGACAGTGATGAATGTAGGAATACACTACTGACGCCCGCGTTTCGGTCCAGTGGGCATTGGAAAGGCACGATTTGACTAACAAGTGGGACAGAGACCTTTAAGTAGTCGTTCTTTCCGCGTTCCAATGGCTACGTGAACAGTACGGGAGAAAGTCTTCGCATCTGGTACATCAGGAAGTACCATCCGCCGTGTGGTTGGCATTGCTTTGGCGAGTATGGATGTGAATTGAGACTTCCTAGATTCCAAAGCGTTTTTTGCAGTGTCCAAAAATTGACATCAAGTATTGGATTTCGCATTCTACGGTACATCGTATCGTTTGGGTAGCAGAAAGAGCCCAGTTCTTGTAAAAGCTCTCGCGTTTACAGCCGTCTGTTTCATTTTGCATGAGTGTTGTTACCGATTTTAAAGGAACTACTTCACTTGCTACACGAAATCTAATGTTGCACTCAAGCATATGAAGAATCTTAGATCTGTCCATTTTATTTGTCCATTAACACCAGGTTCTGCAAAGGGGGAGGGGTTGTTGAACTCACAATTGTTTACGGTCATTAGCGTATCCCACGAAACTGCCATTCAACAAATTCCCTTTGAGTTATTGTTTATTGTTGTTATTTTACGAAAAGCCACAGTGGCGTGGCCGAGCGCTGTAAGGCGCATTTGCTGTGGAGCGCGAAGTCCCTTAGATTTAAAAACAATAAATTTTATAGGAAACTTCTTTTTCCAAAGAAAAGCAATGAAACTTTTTATACTGGTTCAACAAACCACCACGTAGGTTTCCATGCTACACAAAACTTTTCCAAGTTTGATTTCCCATGTCCATGTCTACAAAGAATGCAAGTGTTTTCTTGTTGACTGGCATTCTTTATATTCTCAACAATCAGTTCACTTTCAGAGGAAGTGGTTGTTGATGACAATCAGTTGTTGTTTATCTTGTATACTTCGAGTGCGTTAGTGCAGTTCCCTAACACTCACAAACACAAATGTCTAGGAGACTCATCTTTACCAAGAGTTCTGGATGAAATTTTAGATGAAGATTCTAACTAAGGAAGCGATTGCGAATATGAGGATGGTGTTGCGAAGTCTAATTCAGATCGGGAAAATGATGTGGATGTTAAGATGAAGATAACGTAGTGCCCATCAGGATGTGATTGTGGCCAAGTCTGAACCAGGACCAGTCCGGAATACATAGGAGATCTGCTGCCAATATAGTAAGAGAGTGTGATATTCTCGGCCTGTGACCACTTCATATTTCTGGCCGCTGGCCGTTTCTTTGCTAACATTGTACGTGTCTTAAGTGCGGAAGAAAGACAGATTGCAGCATATGTTGAAATGTGGGGTGAGGAGCAGTAGCATATGCACAGTAGGTGCTGGTTCCCGTGGGAAAGCCCGCCTATGTTACTGGTGCTCTCCTCGCATTGGCTGCTGCATTTCACGTCACGTGATTACTTTTGAAATTACTTTTGTTTATTGTAAACTAAATATTAATTATACAGAGCTGAGAATTTGTAATAAATATCTCTCAAGGACAGGCTAGATTTTGACAGTTTAAAAAGTTTAAGGTGCCTTCTTTTATTGTAACAAGAGAAGAGCGATTTTGCAGAAGGCGCGCGACGGCCTTGTTTTGGCGCGAAATAGAGCGTCAGGTGCCGTCTCGCAACGCTCCGCAGTTTCAGTCGCGAGCTGACCACTATACGCGCCGGACCGCGCCGGTCATGAGTAAAGATTTTTGTAATAGTGGTAACAGTCGAGGTCTCAACATGAACTATGGGCAGCATAGGCCGTATCATATTAACAATAGTTGCTCATTTTTTTTATTATTTACTTAATAAATGGCATCCCTGACAATTAAAAATCTCGCGAGTCACTTATTATGCTTCCATCATACAGAACTTATTTTAGCCTCACTTGTATGCTGTAGAAGAACCAACGACCTGTGTGCTGTCTTCTGCGCTGGGGACACAACTATAGAAGACAACAGGTCAGTCAGAACTCTATGCTTTCCATAACGACATGGACGGCAACTACGGCACCTCGTGCGTACTGTAGGGCGGTACAAACGCACACTGCTACGCAACAGCATCCGCAAGGATGCGGAGGTTTTAGGGGACTTGTGGGCGGAAGCAGTACTAACTTCTCCGTCCGCAAATAAAACCCTAGGAAGCTTGTAAGAGCAAGCAGAAGTAACTCCTGCAGAAACCCTGAAGTTACTTTTTACACTTTACACAATGGATGTTACAATAAAAATGCAGGTAGCAAATAGAAGTACTAATACAAGAGGGTTATCCAACCGACTAGTTCAATCAATGAAAAATATTCTAAAAAAGAAAATCAGAGAAGTGACAACAGATGCTCCTCAGCCTCCTGAAAGGTCGGACCATATTTGTGTAAAAGTAGCTGAAACAAAGATTCATAAGTACAACAACGTAAGAAGAAAAATAAATCAGTATTGTGGACAGCGTCATAATCAAATATGTACACACATTGAGAAATCCTGCCTTGAAATTGAGAATTCAGAGTATCAACACATTTGTATTTTGTATTGTAATATACCAATCTGTTATTGACTCAACTCATTAACGACATTTATAAAGCAATTCCGTATTAAAATACGTGAAGCTATTTGAATGTTTCATTTTTTCTTATTTATAGTCGCGCACGGCAGCAGTATCCCGTGACGATCAAAGATCAACTCAGACAGATATTCCATTCCTACCTAACCAACAAATACATACATTTCATCTACAGAGATTTATTTCACGCTGACAGGAGTAGTAAACGAGAGACAAGTTGATACCAGGCATTAAAGTGTTTGCGAATTTCGTAACGAATACTCACTTGGACAGTATGGCTCACAGAAAGGCGCTGAACGAGGTACATAGACTGAAAGTTTCGCTCAGCAGCCGTGTGTACGCCGATATGAAACTTGCTGATGGATTATCACTGAGTGTCAGACCGGGATTCGTACCCAGGACCTTCACCTTTCGCGACAAACGCTCTACCGCCTGTGCTTCCTCTACACGCCTCACCTCGTTCTCACAGTTTGTAAGACAGGTACTGGCGGAACTAAAGCTCTGAGGAAGTGCCGTAATGCGTGCACAGGTAGCTCAGTCGGCAGAGCGCGTGTCCGCGAAAGGCAGAAGTAATGAGTTCGAATCCCGGCCTGGCACATAGGTTTAATCTGCCTGGTAGTTTCGCAGATACTCAGATATCAGCATTTAAGAGAGGTTGTGTATTTGGACACCCAGTAGCTGGTTGAAGTGAATCGCTCAACATTTGGACAGGAGCAATGGCACTATTTGACGATACTGGCCGGAGGGGGTGTACAAGTGTTTGATGAAGTTGCTAAGAAGGAAGCGTTCGACCTACAGAGACAGAACTTTATGACCCATAAATCGGCAGAGATGCCCTCAGAGACCCATCTGCATAATTTTTGTCAGTTGGATGTGTAGCAGGTGCTTCAAGTACAACATGCACCATTAGAAAAAAATACCTACAAAAAGTAGGCTGATCTCAGGTGCCCCTTGCTCTGACTGCTATTTGAGCTATGTACACCAACAAACCTGTTTGAAGTGAGACACATTATGCTAGGGTTCTCTACATGTTGGTATGGAGTAGCTGCATACCTGGCTGGCTATAACAAACAACCGCTCACTTACAGAAGAATGCGTACCCAAAGACTGGTCACTCCAATCAATATACGTATATAAAATGGAACGTGGGACGTGTGTCCGTATATTCACTGCATACCAATGGCAGTTATGCATGAGAGTAGCCTTTAGGTTCACGGTGAGCACTATAGTGTTTTGGTCGCGGTGTGTAGCGGTGGGTGAGTGTCGCGAACAAAAATCCGTAAAATGTAGAGCAATACGACGATCAACGGATGCTCAAAGATAAAAAGACTCAAAGATAAAACGATGGGAAACAGATATAAATTAACTGAGGATTAACTACACTGGCAATACAACCTCCTTGACACCAATGAACTTCATATAAATACTGGAAAGACAAATGTAGTGCTTAGTATCAAAATACTGACAACTGGATCAGCAGTTCCGTGTCGATAGCCATACGATGGTGAAGATGATATAGTAGTTGAAAGTCGTCGGCTTATATAAAATTCTCACTGAAGACCAGCGATGACACTCCAATAGCAAAGAGATTATATACAGCGAAACGTGATGCACATTCTTCAGTTGTTTTTCTGCAGCAAGCGTACGGATGAATAAAAATAAGTGCATATTGCAGTTTGAAAAGTAAAATTACCAAGAAAGTTGCCAAAGCGTAAGAAAGAAATTTCGCGTTCTCGATCCGTTTCTAAAAGACAGAAAACGGGGCCAAAAAGTGAATCTACAAACGATGGAAACTTGAAATTTGTAGATGTTGTTTTCTTACACTGTAGGCATCAGCGATTTATCGATATTCCCAAGGGGGTGAAAAAGGAGATGAACGGTTTCCTGAAAATACCTTGCTATTAAAACAATTTTGAAGAAGAAATACAAAACTTCGGATTTAGAGTTTTGATTGGCATTTTATAAACTTTTTCTATACTTTTGGAAATGCAACCATTAAGTGGGTGAAATAAGGGAAAATCTTTTAAGGGTGCTACTAAGACTATTTAGATGCTAGAAATGTAAAAATTTGAGTTTGGAAGCATGGTTATAATTTTTTTTTAATTGCGTTTTGGGATGTTTTGAATTCTGCCAACAATGTTATATTTAGAAGTAGAAACATCCAGTCTTCGCGTGCGAAGCAGCGGGAATTTAGCTAGTATTTAAAGAAAAGGCAGTAAGAGTAACCCACAACATTACAGGCTCTTATAATTGACGGCGATCTGCAGTAGGATTTTGGAACATTATGAAGTACCTCGGAAAGTTCGGTGTGTTGATTCATAATCAACACGAATTATGAAAGTGTCGGTATTGTGAAACACAGTAACCTCTTTATTCGCACGAATTGATGAGTGTTATCGAAAGGGATCTCAAACCGATTCCATATTTTCTAGATTTCCGGAAGGCTGATGACACTGCACATCACAAGCGACTTAAATTGCGTGCTCATGGAAAATCGCCTGAGTTGCGCGAATGGATTCACGATTTCTTATCAGCAAGGACACAGTTCTAGTAAATGAGGGAAGGTCACTGGGTACAAGAGAAGTTCATGTTGTCTTAATAAACGCTTTAGAATACAATGTCACGGATGATGTAGTTTATCAAAGGTTTAGTCAAAGGTATCAAATTAACTGCAAAACGATTTAAATATCAGTATGGGGCAAAAACTGGCAATTGACTCTAAATGATCCCCGTATGACATTTACACCATAACTCAGTCAAATATGATGTCCGTAAAATCAATTAAATACCTAGGGTTTGCAACTACAGGAAATAACCCACAGAAAATATAACTGGTAAAACAACCCAAAGGCTGCTTTTCATTTGCAGACCACTTAGAAGATGCACGAGTTCTACTAAAGAAAAAGCGTACACTACACTTGTCCATTCTATTTCAGAGTATTGCTTTGTAGCGTTGGATCCTTACCAGTTGGGACTGACGAAGAACATGAAAGAAGTTCAGGGAAGAGCAACTCAGTTGTATATTATAGCGGTAAAGGACAATGAGTATCACTGAAATCATGCACGAGAATCACCAAAAGAAATGCGTCGGGTGCAGATACCAGAATTTATTTCATCAACTTTCTCCTCCGAATGCGAACAGATTTTGTTGGCAACCACTTACGTAGGGAGACATGATCTTCATAATAAAACTGTGAACTGCAGAATAGCTATGTAGATGCAGATGTAGACGTAATGACTCCGGTTTCGAACTGACCCTCGATGATTAATGAGCACGTTCTGTAGGCCCCCGAGACATTGTTGGAATATCAGCGTCACTTTCTCTCGTGTTCGTCTCCGTCACAATATTTCATTATCATCATCATCATTATCGTCGTCGTCATCAGTTAAATCATTCTTGACCGATTCCAAGTACTTTCACCTCGCTCTGCGTCGACTCATAACCTCCACTGCTATGGGTGTTACATGACACCACCATCTAAGCCTGATCGCTCTAACTGCTTCATCTATGGTGTTCATTCCACGTTTTTCGTTGATTTTCTTATAATATGAGCAGAAACTAATCAAAACGTAATGACTGTTGATTCAAATTTTTCAGGAGAAGCAAAAACTGTTACCTGCTAAACTACTCAATAAAATTTTAAGCTGTTTTCACAGTTAGATCCGTTTTGAGCTTCTGAACTAGAATATACCTCGCAAGAGATCAATTTTTTTTTTAGTTAGGTTAGAAAATACATTTATATTTGGGGAAATATACGTTTTGATCCGCCATATAGGTCATTACACGTTTTGATGCGTTTTTAGTATCATACCTTCATTACTTCACATTAACTTTTTTATTTGAAAATGTTATATTAGACATTCGCACATCACATGAGTTGTATCATTTATAATAAAATAAGATTAATGTTTACTTCAAGGAATGCTACAAAGCTTTACATTACTGTGAAAAACTAGATCAACACAACAATCTGTTACAGGCAGAATATTATAGGGTACAGTAAATTTACTACATTGTGTCCACTCCAGGTTCTTCATGTAATCAATCACAATCAATATGTTCAGGAGTGAAGCTGCTGCAAGGAACTTCTAAAACAGACACGACAAAATTGTTTTCTTCTTTCCAGTGTGTGCCAGTTTCCATTTCTCGTTTTGATTTCTTCTTCATTCTTTTTCTTGTCCCATGATCTATACCATCTTTCCCGACAACCACACATTCTTTTTCTAAATCCATTGCGATCAATACAATGATTTGGCTCAAGTAGTGTCAAAGAATGCCAGAAGACGACAATGCCATACAATGCTTTGAAGCATTGTAAGCCCTGACACGTGTTAAACTCATCAGAATTGTCAAATTAGACGAAAGGGAAGCATCATGAAACGTAAATGGTGGAAATTATACGTTCTGATTCATTCAGTGATATGGACAATATACGATTAGTTTTAACCATTCATTTTCAACATACTATTTCAGTGTCAAATATATAAATAGATAAAATCTGAATGCAGAAGGGTGTAGAGCACATAAAATACCTCCGAAAACCATATGAAACTCAATTTTGTCCGAAAGTGGACAATATACGTTTTTATTAGTTGCTCCTCTTTTGGACATCCTCCTGCAATTGTTCCCCTCTATTAATACTTACGATCGTCCTTGATACTTTCATATCTCTAACCTCATCCTTATTAAGAAGCTAACCTGTTTCCATCCAGCTTTCACTACCATATAACAAAGTTGTTCGAAACAACGGTGCGCTGCTAACCTAGTCTCGGTACTGACCTCCTTCCAGCAGATGTAAATAGATCATAGCTCACTGTTTAGCTTTGTTATACTTTGATTCAAGTTCTTTAAGTATGTTGGCATTGTGTGAGAACATAAATCCTGGGTACTTAAACTATCCCACTGCTCTTTGTTCCCTCTATTGGGAAGTATATCTGTTTAAATCTCTTTCCCAGAGACATTTACATTCGTTTAGGAGATACTGATCTTCATACAATAACCCTTACACTTCTGATCTACTCTGAAATGTTAGTTGACAATCTTTGAATCGAATCGGTCATCACAACTAGATCTTCATACATAATCATGTTTCAAAAGAATAAAAAAGTAGACGCATTAATATAAATAAAAAAATGGTGGAATGGAAAATCAAGGAAGAGAGAGTAATAACTACGTTAGACTAGGTAGGTCCAAAACATCAGTAAACTGTTTGGCATAGACAGATGACCTGGTAATACTACCTGAAAACTTAGAGAATGCCAAAAAGAGAGTAATGCTGCTGAAGGAAAACAGCAGAGTCACGGTCTACACGGCCACTACAGTCGGGGGTTTGAATCTCGCCGTCGGGCATATATATTTGTGCCGTCCTTAGTATTAGCTAGTTCATAAGTAGTTTGTAAGTTTAGGGAATGATGACCTCGTAGTTAAGTCCCATAAGCTCTACAAACATTTGAAAACAGCAGAAAAAGTCGGTCTACAAAGATGTAATCAATGAAAAAAAATTTCCATCATTTTTAAAAACTTAATATGTATGTATCAAGAAAACCGAAAGCATAAAATATCTTGGTGAAACTATAGACTTGAAAAGTGAAAAGGAAGCAATTAAAATAGAACTGAAAATGTAAAGAGCTTCCACGCAGGTTATACATTTATACAGAAAGAAGTGGTTATCTAAAACATTACAATTCAGTCTGTTGTGCACAAACACTTTGTCTCGTGGTTGCGAAATGGCTGTAGAAGATCTTGAAAAGATGGAACAAAGAATATTACGAAACATACTAGGACGATGAAGGATAGCGATAGCAAGGTGGTTCTAAGATGGAATAAGGAAATGAATGAGTTTTGTCCTAAAATTACTGAGGATATGAGGAGGAGACGAAATATTGTTCAAATGTTTGTAAAACTTATGGGACTTAACTGCGGGGACATCAGTCCCTAAACTTACAAACTACTTATGAACTAACACAAACATCGATACCCGAGGGAGGATTCGAGTCTCCGACGAGGGAAGCCGCGCGATCCGCAACGTTGCGGAAGAGGAGACGAGTTCATTCTGTGGCCGTCTAGAGACAAATGAATGAAAATCTAGTATTAAAGAAGATTTTTACATTCTTTAAAAATACGAAAACAGTCAAAATATATGGTTGGTTGGGTGCCGCGGGAAGAGACCTGGAAGAAATGCTTATTGATTAGGTGACCATACACACACACACACACACACACACACACACACACACACACACAAAAGAATTGACCGCCATTTAACTGAAATTAAGATGCGGGGACTAATGTGTTACCCATTTTATACTTCCGATATGGACTCCAAATATTTATATTGTCTTTATTATTATGACAACGACATAACGAAACCTGTGTGACAACTTTTATCATGGTGTTTCACTAAGTGTGTTTGCCTCTGTAACTCATAAAAATAATAGGGGACGGGAAATTTTAATGCGGAAGTCAACACAAGAAATGTTACACTTTCTGCGGAGCTATGAACATAGTTTATTGTATCATTTTCCAAAGAGTTATAGCACAAAAATATAATTTTTAAATGGAACAATAGTTATTTCTGTCCTGCATTGGATTCTTTGAAACCAGCTGCGTCCAAATCATTCCTACCACTGTTTGGGAGCTACAACCCTTCAAAGTTTCACGGGCGATACCACACGCTGTACATAATACATGGCTGTGTGGTGGGTGATGGATGTTAAGGCGGTAGGAAGTTGATTTATATGAGATGTTCAAATGTATGTCCATGTTCCTCAATGCATAATGCAATGCGCCGTCGAAAGGACCTGCGGACGAGATGTAACATCGCCGGTGTGACAGAGCGACATGCGTCCTCGATGCGCCGTTTTAGATCAACTGGGGATGTGGGCTTAGTGACATAAACGCGATCCTTTAGATATCTCCACAAAAAGAAATCTACTGGTGTTAAATCGGGCGACCTTGCGGCCCATGAATGAGAACCATGGCGCCCCAACCTCTTCCTGCAAACCTATTGTTTAGGTCTTCCACAACAGCACGCGCAGAATGGGCTGGGTGACCATCGTGCTGCATCCACACATGGACTCTCGTGTGTAGACACACATGTTCAAGGAGACCACCCAAACTGTCGGCTATAAAGGCGCGATATAACTCACCTGTCAGTGTACCTGGGAAGTAGTGTGGACCGATGATTTCATCCCCAAGGATTCCACACCACACGTTAATAGACCACCTACGTTGACGGTCGACAGGTCGTAGCCACCGAGGATTGTCTGCGGCCCAGTAGTGCATGTTATGGCGATTCACTGCACCATAATTTGTGAACGTGGACTCATCAGAGAACATAACACTTTGTAAAGACTCCAGCGTGAAATTACGCATGGCCCACTCACAGAATGTCACTCTTGCACGGAAATCGTTTCCATGCTGCTCCTGGGTCAGTGACAGACGGTATGGGTGAAACCTGTGGCCGTGTACTATACGCCACACAGATGTGAGCCTGACACCAGCGACTGCAGCAACGGCTCGTAAACTGACACGAGGATCGTGGTGTAGTGCAGCTAAAACAAACACCTCAATTTCCTCACTTGTTGCAGGTCTTCGTCTGTTACTGTGGCTCATTACCAAGCTGCCTGTTTCCCGAAGGCGTTGTTCGGCGCGTAAGAACGTAATGGCTGCCGGGGCTCTTCGCCTAGGATATCTCACGGCATGCGCCGTGGCTGCTTCAGTGGCATCGTGTCGGCACTCGCCGAGCATCAGCACCATGTCAACGTACTCATTGTTCGTGTATGCCATCGTCATCCGATGTCAGTAACGGTGGTATATTGAGCCCCAGTTGTTTGTGTGGCTCCAACTGTTGGGTATACGGCCGTGTGCGGCGACAGTCGGCAGTCTAACAGAGCATCGAGGAAGCTTCTCGCTCCGTGACACCGGCGACTTTACAACTCGGTCGCACCACATTTAGAAGGCGCATTGCATTTTGCGCAGCGTTTGTGGTATCTGCCCCTGAAACTTTGAAGGGCTGCAGCTCACAAACTAACAGTGATAGGAATGTAGTTTACATTGATTTGGACGTAGCTGGTTTCAACGATTCCAATGCACGATAGAAAAACTATTGTTCCATTTAAAAAATTATATCTGTGTTCTGTAACTCTTTAGAAAATGATACAGCCGCGGTGGTGTAGCCGAGCGGTCTAAAGCGTCTCGCTGCGGAGCGTGCGGGTGCTCGCCGTGGGGGTTCGAGTCCTCCCTGGGGCATGGGTGTGTGTGTTTGTCCTTAGGTTAGTTTACCTAGGTTTAAGTAGTTTGTAAGCTAAGGACTGATGACTACGCAGTTTGGTCCGATAGATCTACAAATATTTGAATTTGAAAATGCGCATTAAAATTTCCCGTCACCTATTATTTTATAAGTTACAGAGGCAAACACACTTAGTGAAGTAGTTCTAGAGGAAGATTAAAGAGAAGAAAAAGTAGTTAGCGTCGTCCTTAGTTGGCTTGTAACGAATATACAAACAATAAAAAGAAATGGCGATGCCCCTGTAGCATTTCGGCGATGCCCCAACACGGAGGTTAGTGGGTGTCTGGAGGCTAGTGGCTGGTGGCTGGGAGTTACGAAAGCTTGCGAGAGGGCGTGCCGGCCCGGCCGGGCCGCATCGGTGCTGGACCTGCAGCGGCGGCCAGAAAGTGAGAGGAGCTGGCGGCTGATGTAGCGGGAAGCGGCAGCAGGTTGCGGCGACACAGACAGACGCCGAGCGGTGGCCCACTTTGGCCGCTGCAGCCTGCCGTCTGCTCTGCTGTGCTGTGCGACCGCCGCGAAGCGCCGCCTCCCAGCTCGCGGGAAGGGGGTCTGCAATGGCGGTGCTAGACGAAAACTGGGCGTCGGCGAACTCGTCTTTGCGAGGCCCCTTTCATTTTTTCATTAATGAAGACAATGTTATCCGGCCGCGGTGGCCGAGCGTTCTGCGGCGCGTCAGTCACAGTCTGCACGGCCATTACGGTCGGGCGTTCGAATCCCCCCTCGGGCCTGGATATTTGTGCCGTCCTTAGTATTAACTAGTTCATAAGTAGTTTATAAGTTTAGGGACTGATGACCCCGTAGTTAAGTCCCTTAAGCTCTACAAACATTTGTACATTTGAAGACAATGTTAAATGAGTTGAATTATACATCAATAATCATTATATAAAAATTCTATTAGTGTAATATACGAGTATTATTGCAATGACAAACATTTCAATAAACAAACACAAGTTAAAGGAACTTTTCACCTTTTCCTCTCAATGAACTTTTTAAGACCACATCTTAATACTAGCCGCTATTTCGGCTTTAGTTGACAGTACTGACAACGCAGATAGTCTTTCTTGGATCATTGTGCTTTTCAAATTAGTCTTAATCAATTTTAACTTTGTGAAGCTCCTCTCGGCCGAAGCTATACTGACTGGAACTGAGCATTATTCTGATTGTTATATAAACACTTGTTTATACTTCTTCCGAATCGTTTTCCAAAATGTACTGAAGAAATTGTTTTGTTTTTATTTAACTAAAAATTGCATCACTTCTGCACTCATACGGAAATAAATACGGACAACTAAATAGCTGCCGGCCGGGAATGGCCGAGCGCACTAAGGCATCATACCACGGTGAGAGAGGTCGCTCTCGCCGGGAATCGAATCCCACCCTTGGGAACGAATATTGTGTTCGTCCATTGGTTAAGCTAGTGTAAATTGGATGTAGTCCGTCGCTACATAACATAGTAGTTGGAAAGCGCCGTTAAACACCAAACATAAAAAAAGAAACAAGAAAACAAAAATTTTAACAATGTTTTGCGAGGCCCCCACGTCGCGAGGCCGTCGGCAGTGGCCGACGTCGCCGACGCCTAGCGCCGCCACTGGGGGTCTGAGCCACTGCAGTCATTCTTAAGGAGAGGGGGGGGGGGGACGAGTGCAAAATGCATACTCTTGTGTTATCAAATGTCTTGCCTAAGGAATTGAAGATGAACAAGTGAAATATTGCGTGCTGATTAACAGCAGTATAAGCTACTTTAAATTCAATTTTCAAAATTTTTACTCGCTTGTTGAAAGTATTCAAACTATCAAAATACTACCTGAAAACCCGGCGTTGCCCGGGTATTTATTTATTCCTGCCATTTCTCAGGCATATATTCATTTCTATAAGCACTGTATAACTGTAAAATCTCTTGAGAATACAATTAGTAGTAAAGAAGTAATAGATTAAAACTTGGCACGTGATGAGGCAGTTGTCCGTTAAAGTTACTGTTTATGTGCTCATATCTCATTAATTATGTGTCGTACTGTGATACAATTTAGAAGGTACACTCAACTATATGCGTGTATACTGTGTGTAAAATTTCCTGCAGCTACAATTTTAGTGTAAAAATTATAAATCGTAACTTCACACCGACAGCCGTAGTTTTAGTCCATGAACAGCGGAACGTTACTGTTTATCTGCTCATATATCATGAACTACGTGTCGGAATGTGATACAATTTGGAAGCTACGTTCAACTATATATGTGCATACTGTCTGTAAAATTTCCTACCGAGAGCCATAGTTTCACTCCATAAACAGCGAAAAAGTAGTAAGCGTGAAACTTTTTTCCTTTCATCATTTTACTATGGTTACCAGCGAGAAAAAGTTTAATAAAGGTTTGAAATTATGTTTAAAAGTTTGTTGCAAGTCGCTAAGTACTGTCATTCTCATACAATGTATTTCGAAAGTCTCGCAGCATTATATGGTATTTTTTTGCGATTTCTATTGGTTATGACGTAATATCTTTTGAACTATGTGTCTTATATGGTTCTTAATCCTGCAGCAATTGTATCTCACGGCAAGGAATATATGTACCAAATTTGGTTGAAATCGGTACCGTGGTTTAGGGGAAAATGAGCAGTATTGTCGCTAAATGCAGCAGTTTTCCGCGCATCTCATTGTTTATGACGTCATATCTTGTGAACTATGTATCGTACGTGATTCTTACACTTACGGCCACCGTTCTCATGGATTGAAGCTTAGATGTGCAAAATTTCGTAAAGATTGGAACAAAATTTGTAGATTTCTATGCAACACGTACAAATATACGGACACTCTGCTTTATATATTAGATTTTAATACATCTAAAACTATTTATGTTCCTTCTCCTCGTAATCTATTAAACCAATCACTACCAAAATTTGACTGTGTTATATTTACAACCGTACAAACAATTATACATAAGCAATTTTAATATGAAACTTCCTGGCAGATTAAAATTGTGTGCCGGAACCAGGACTTGAACCCGGGACCTTTGCATTTCGCGCAAAAACGCTCTACCGACTGAGCTATCCCGACACGACTCACGATGCCGCCCCACAACCTTACTTCCGCCAGTACCTCGTCTCCTAATTTCCAAACTTCTCAGAAGCTCTCCTACGAACCTTGCAAGACTAGCACTCCTGGAAGAAAGGATATGGTGGAGACATGGCTTAGGCTAAGGAATGTTTCCAGAATGAAACTTTCACTCTGCAGCGGAGTGTGTGCTGACATGAAACATCCTGGCAGATTTTAATCTTCTGTAAAGTTTGGAAAGTAGGAGACGAGGTACTGACGGAAGTAAGGTTAAGGGGGGGAATCGTGAGCCGTGTCGGGATAGCTCAGTCGGTAGAGCTTTTGCCCGCGAAAGTCAAAGGTCCCAGGTTCGAGTTCCGGTTCCGGCACACAATTTTAATCTGCCAGGAAGTATAATATCAGCGCATGTTTTCCTCATATATTATCAAAGATATTCAAAATTCAGAATGAAACTTTCACTGTGCAGAGGAAAACATTATTCAGGCGATCTAGAATTGTTTAATAAGACGTTTTCAGTCAAGAAAGCTTTCTCCTTTTAATTACATAACCGGTTTCTGATGATGGCGCCTAGCACGCAGAAACCGGTCATGTAATTAAAAGAAGAAAGCGATCTTGGCTGAAAATCTCTTATTAGACATTGTAATATTTCGGCCAGGGACTTTGTCGATGGAAGCATTTGCGCACGGCACGCCAGCGTCCCAGGGGGTGGAGAGGGACCGACCTGAGGGAGCCAACTTTAGCCTTCAGGCACAGAGTAACATATACAGAGAAGCAGCCCCCTCTAAACCACTATCCTACGCTCCCCTCGTAGTTCTGTAAGATGCTAGCAGGTGTCACGCGGTTCGCTGGCTTAGGGTGCCTCTCGCACGTCAGAGGGTAGCGTGGAGGGGAGGCTGAGGGGAGAGCTCGTGCCGCCTGCCATGAGGCCACGGCTGAGTCCGGCGTGCCGGCGTTTGAGGGGAGGTGGTGGTGGGGGCAGCCGCTACCTGCCGCCTGCTCTGGCCAGTTTAAAGAGTTGCTTCTGACCGCAGCGCCATCGTGGGACATCTTACGTAACTGCTTCAAAACCACCCGCCCCGCACCCCTGAACTTGGACCGGTCCCTTACGGAGGTTTCCCGTCTCTATATATTTGTCTCTTGCTTCAGCACCGGCTGCCGCCCCGCATCCTCCCGCCAGGGGGCGACCTGTAGAAGTGCCGCGGCTTTCTTGTAAGAATGTACACGGCGAAACCAACCTGACTTTTTTAGAGGCGTTCAGATAAATGGCGACAATGGACGCAGGGCACAGAAAGCCCTTATCTGCAAATAATAGAGGAGTCGTTTACAATTAACAGTGACGGCATCGCAGATAAAACGTGGATTCCTGCAGACGAGAAGAAGACAAGCAAACCCCTGCAGTGCACACTTGTGTGAGTGAGAGAGGGACTGGCTTGCAGTATACATGAAGTGGTTCTGGCCGTGGAGAAAGAACCTGATAAATGGCATACCAGACAGGCCTAACACAGCTGCCACAAAGAACTGGTTTCTAGAACCAAGAAGGAATGCAGAAGATAAAGACAAGATGCTTGAAACGTGGGAAAGACGCCAGTTTCATCTCGGCCCACAGAAAATTTCACCATTTACTGATAGGCCTGGTCATGAAAACGGCTATCAGCTATTGGATGGTATTGCAAAACCAACCCACCAATCACAGATCCAAAGAGACGCAAAATTCGAGGAGAAGCTGAAGCTGGAGAGCGAGAGGTGACTTGGTAGGGAACCATCGAAAACTGGGTCCGTCGCCGGAGAAGCGAGAAGAGATGCAGGCAGCTCCCACCTGGGCAGACGAAGAACGTCTGTTGATTCCAGGACATAATCCTAAAAGTTTAAACGAAATGACGATTTTACATAAAGAAGAGAAAGGGTGGAAACTTGACATCTTAGAACAATTATAAATAATTAGGCACCTGCCTAATAAAGATATGTTGAATGAACAATTGTAATTGAAACATAGAAATTTCTTTAATGCTTTCAAGCCGGTGCTCACGTTAAAGTGATGCTTGTATTCCGGGTTTTTTCCCTCCTCCACTTCGGTAACATTGCTTCGTCCTTCAACTGCTTGTACTTAATTCACTTTAGTTCGTTATTTCTGCAATACCGTGATCTTGCCAGTGTTTTTTTTTTTTTTTTTTTTTTTTTTTTTTTTTTTTTTTGTAAAATGGTTTTGTATGCACAATTGCTTTTACTACATCGCTATGAATGTATGTCTTTTGTAAATACGTATGCTTTGCATACTTCTGACGATTTCCTCTCAAATTTTCTCCTACTTGGAATTTTCACTTAATCTTGGAATATAATATTGAAAACAATTTTTGTCTAACCTTTCACCAATGTAAACTATTATGTCCGTAATTGTGTAACATTAGTGCTGCCCACGTGACTTGTGGCCCGCATGTGGCGCACCCTAGTACACGTTTACGTGGCTACCTATTTGGTGCCTCGTAGACAGTTCCTTCATGCCCTTCACACCGCACTGATTTTATTTGCATGGCAAGAATTCTAGTTTCTTATTGTAATCGACTTGAGCAATTCTGCTCGTAATATTTTTGACGTCATGTGTTTCATGTAAGTACTGGTGTTTTCACTGTTCAGCCTGTGTAAAAATCTTTCCTTACATAAGATATTTATTCTGTTATTATCATTTTTAGGTGACTGTTTTTTATTTTTCTGATGAAGTTGTCCCTAGCGACAACGAAACCTAGGTCAAGTACCTTAAAACTACGCAACCGGTTGGCTGATATATAGAATTGTTAAAAAAGTAATATTTTCAATTAATTATACCTATACTTCATCTTAAACGAAACATTTGAATATTTAGCTCTGTGCGATTGTTTGTTGCACTATGAGACGTGTATGGATCAAATATGAAGGCATTATACCACAGATGCACTGGAAAAAGAGTACATAAGTGTCAGAAAATGTTATTTCTGGGAAAACTAATGTAAAGATTGGACTCATATTTCTTTAGTAACACTTTATCAGAATGTACCATGACTGTACTAAGAGACTTCTCTGTTCTCAAGACTTTTCCTGCAACTACTTTTCTTTTGTCTTGATTCTTTTCCAAGGTCCTTCACAGACATTTCACCTCTTGCCACACGATGACAGTCAATGTAATTAAAAATGGGTAGGGTGAATGTACCACCCCTGAGGGCCAATCGCACTAACACGTTCATACTCCCTTTGTATGCATCATTAAAAACATTGACATCATCATATGTAGGAAGTTTGACAACTGTAGATAAAAATATTTTCTCGGGCCAACACTTCCGGAGACGCTATCACATTTTGTGTTTTGCCTTGATTACATTTCCTTAAAAGGTCAGGAGTTGCCAGGAAACTAAAAGTAGGCCTCACAGCAATCATGGTACTTTCACGAATGCACTTCTTGTGAGTGGAGTAATTGTTATCCCTCTAGGTCTGCCGTCAGTAATTTATTATTCATCTCCATGAGCCTATGACATAATGGCAGCATATTAAGTATCTCACACAAAAAATTTATTAATTTCCCTCCGTCACTAACAGACCTTAGACTATATGGCAGTCACAAAATTGACTTACAGAACCGTTTATGTTTTTAGAAGACAGAACAAACAATTCCACAGAGCACAGCTATCGATTAAATCTGTTCAGTGATCGGAAACAAGACGAGAGTTATACGTCACAGCCTTATTGTCGTTTTGTTCGAAATTTTGAATCCCAAACGCACAAAAATACTATTATCTAACTAAGGCAACAAAAAAAAGTTGCAACAGGGGGAGTAGATGGAAAACATCAAGCAACACAATTTTTTCCATGTGATTTCGAAAGTGAAACTTCGGGAAATAAGTGTCAATAGATTTCACTACTAAATGCATCTGAGCCGGCCGCGGTGGCCGAAGTGACTGAGGCGCTCCAATCACGGTCAGCACGGCCACTACGGTCGGGGGTTCGAATCCCCCCTCGGGCATGGATATTTGTGACGTCCTAGTTCGTAAGTAGTTCATAAGTAGTTTGTAAGTTGAGGGACTGATGACCCCGTAGTTAAGTCCCATAAGCTTAACACACATTTGAACATTTTTGAAATGCATCTGAAATCAAAAAAAGAAATTTTTGGTCACTTTTGCACACATCCCCGCTAAACCCTCCCACCTCACACTAGATCTGTATAAAAGTGCACCCCACAGTGGGGTCCACTGCACCCCAGTAAAATATTATCAAAACCAATATTATCACATATCAAGTGTTCAAGTGCGCCTCGGTTGTACAGTGGTAGAGTACCAGACTACAAATCCAAAGGTTCGATCCCCGCCAGGTCCTAGGATTTTTATGTGTCACTTTCCACTTCTTTCACCTCTGGCAGTATTGCTCATGTGAAAAATACTGAGTAGCACCGTGGTTCGGAACCCACGTTAAACTGTAGGTCCCCCTATAACTGGCTGGGTAAGTCAGTTCGAAGGTCGGAGGAAGGCACCGGCATACCACCTCCAAACAGGACCATGTTTAGTAAAGCACTGTGTTGTTCAAACCAATCTTCGGATTGTTGACTGCTTTACCTCTTTTTTTTTATCAAGTGTTTTAGGGGAATCAGTATCAATATACATATATAAAAGGAAAATATATGTGGGTTTGTCCAGCCTTTACTCCATAACCACCTATTGCTATCCTCTCATGTTTTTAGTGGTAGAAAGCAGTTGGTCTGCATTTCTAAGTGAGGGAATTTCGTTTTGGTGGTTAGAAGTGTGTGGGCGTAATGTAAACAATATAATAATCGTGTTAGTGTCTTAACCATGCATTTAAGTCTCTGACAAAACTTTGCACGCTATTGTGTGCTACATGGTAGAGCCTACTTTCCTATACACTTTATTCGACTGGGAGCCACAAAATCTGGCACATCTATGTTTTCATGACAAAAAGTTTCTATACTCCACAAGCCACTGGATGATGCACGGCAGAAGGAACATTAGAATATACTTCTATACTATTTGACTTATCACCAGATTTTTGCAATCAATATATATATATATATATATATATATATATATATATATATATATATATATATATATAAAAGGAAAGTTTTTGTGAGTTTTTCCATCCTTTTCTCCAAAACCACATATCGCCACTCACTCGTCGTTGTAGTGGTAGATAGCCCTTGGTCTGATGAAGGTGAGGTACTTTGGTCTCGGTGGCTGGAAGTGGAAGGTGTTATGACGAGTTGGTGTCTTAACCATGCAGCGAAGTCTCTGTCGCGTTTTGCATACTTTGGTCGATGCATGGAAAAGCATACTTTACTGTAGACTTCGATACCGTTTGACAGATCATAATGAGAGTTGGCACATATTTATGTATTTCCATGGAGAATGTTTTTCTACTCTGAAGACCACCATATGATGTGTGGCAGAGAGTGCATTACTATATACTTATACACCGTTTAACCTATCACTATAAAAGTTGACGGCGGCGTATATAGGGGCCACCGCTCGCGGGTTGTACTCAGTCTCGGCGAGTCGGTGTACCAGCACTATCACCTGAGGATGGCGGTCAGGTGGACCGCCGAAATATTGTGTCCAGATGACATTTTGATCAGGCAGGAAACCCGAGAAGAATATTATGAATTATTACGCCGGGAAAGCCCACGTAGTCACTTGACAGATATTTGTAGTCAATCAATATATATATTTACATACCATAAAATCAAAGTGTTTGTTGGTTTCTCCGGTCTTTTTACCACAACATTTACTGCCTCCAGCTCATGTTTGTAGTGGTAGACAGTCTTTGGTAAAGTCTTATTTGTAAATAAGGGAATTTGGTCTCCGTAGGTGGAAGTGGATGAGTGTGGGTGACAAAAATTCTGTTGAAATTTTTGTGAGCATAAATTGTCCAGAATATTTTAAATGTCCTAAAAATTTCATGAATTCCATTAAAAGTTCTAAATTATCATTTATCTAGAATGTATTACATTGTTTTTAAAATTTCGAGATTGATTTAAAATGTTCTAGATTATATTTAAATGTTTAAAAACATTTAAATACAAATTAGATTGAAATTTAGATCCTTGAGGTATATAAGTCGAGGATCATTGCTTTTTCATTAGTCATATCTCAGCTATGGTCGAAAATAAAATGAAATAGTAAAAAAAAAAAAAATATAGAAAAAATTATTTTATTAATAGAAGTTAAGTAAGACAATGCACTGCATTATATACATTCAATTATACAGAAGTTAAAACACTGAAAAACAGAAAACACCATTTATAAATGAAACTATGATCCTTTGTAAATATACTGTTTCCGTCATTGTTGTAATAATAAAAAGACCACTAATGATAACTATAAAGTATTTACTGCCTTCCATGTTCATAAGAGAGCTCTCTCTCTCTCTCTCTCTCTCTCTCTCTCTATATATATATATATATATATATATATATATATATATATATATATATATATATGGTGTTTTCTGTTTTTTAGTATTAACTTCTTTATATTTGAATGTATATAAGGCAATGCAATGTCATACTTTATTTATTTATTATAATAAGCAACACAGAGGCTTCAGCAGTTCAGTATATCTCACACTTCACACTTAAAATTAGTAGTTATATTTCAATCATTAGGTGTGTGTATGTTAAAACTGAGCCTGAACATGAATTATTAAGCAATAAATAAGTTGGTTAATTTTATTTTTACAGGATGTTCCGTTATGGTGTGTTTACAAAATTAGTTGCTATTGTAGCATAGTTGTACAAAACTGCATAGAAAATACTAATGTATTACTAACTGTAATGGTTAAATGCAAGTGTAGGCTTTCGCGCCCATTAAAACTGTCAATAAAATTCTTCTAGGTATGAAATCACATCAATTTTACAAAATCTACCGACGTTTCGGTCACTGTTGCAGGCGATCTTCATCACGGTCTATGTCTGGACGAAAAGTCGGTAGATTTTATAAAAATGCCGACGTGGTTTCTTACAAAGAAGAATTTTATTGACAACTGTATTGGTGATCATTCACTATTTGTTGTCAGTGAACACACTCAGTACAAATTAGAGCTATGTTCATTACAAATTGACCTTTCACGTTCTGACAACACACTTTTTACTACAAAAACGTCGCTAATGTTTAAGCGCACATAAAATACCTGTAGGTACTACCACCAATACAACAGACAATGAGTTTAAATAAATTGTAGCAACTATGCCCTTTCATTACACAATAAAAGTATGCTGGTGTTCCTTGGACCTCCGAATGTTGTGCGTGAGTTAAGCGAGGGATCTTCCCTACGGAATTTGTGTGCACTAATTGAATCCCAACAGTCCCCTATTTTTTTTTTTTTTTTTTTTTTAATAAAATAAATGCTCTCTATTTTAAAAGTACAGGCGTAATTTGGGTGCCTAATCTTGACGAATTTCTGTTTTTCGTTTCGGCATGTTAGCAAAAACAGTATTTATATTTGAAGGAAGTGTTGTTGCATTGAAGGAGGCGATTTCCACGTTTATGCAAGGGTTTATGCAAGGGTAATGGAAGGTAGACGAAGAAAATCAGGCAATGCTGAAGGAACTTGATTAGGTAACGAGACGATAAAAGTACTGGATGAGCTTTGTTTTCCTGTAGTAAAATAAATTATGGTTGAAGTAAAGAAGATATAAAATGCAGGACGGGTATGGAAAGAAAAGCCTTTCTGGAAAACACAAATTTGCTACATGCAGTATTAATTCAAATATTTGGAAGTACTTTATG
The DNA here is from genome assembly GCA_026315105.1 of Locusta migratoria. NCBI lineage: Eukaryota > Metazoa > Arthropoda > Insecta > Orthoptera > Acrididae > Locusta > Locusta migratoria. Next base: position 24,743 of record JAOYRU010000285.1, read on the forward strand.
TAGGCATTTGTCATGAGTGTGGTATTGTACGGGAGTAAAACATGGTGGAAAAGAGTTAAAACAAAGGTTATCAAATTTGGTGTTACCGAAGAATGCTGAAGATTAGATGGGTAGCTCGCGTAACTAATGAGGAAGCACTGAACAGAATTGGGGGTAAAAGAAATTTCTGGAATATCTTGACTAACAGAAGGGATCGATTGGTAGGACAAGCTCTGAGACATCAACTAATCGTAAGTTTATCATTGGAGATCGAGAGACAAATGCCGTAAGCAGTTTCAACGGGATGCGATCGTAACAGTTCCGCACAGAAAAGCCGAACCGGAACTTACTTTCCGAACTACCCTCGTAAAACGGTATGGCTACTGTCGCCATTTTTCACTTTTGCGATGTTGGCCAGAAGCTGGAAACAGCTTGCAACAAAAGTCGACCATATGAGTTACTTCCGTCACTCCTTATTTTATCGCCTCAGCAAGGACGTTGTCCTGTTACGAGCATTAATATCATAGAATTCAGCTCGCCGTGTAATTCCGTGCTTATGGAGTTCCTATCGTGTTGATCTAGTGTCGACAGATTTGTTATCTTTGTGTCCTGCAGCGATGTGCATGTTGTCACTTAACGACACAGCCGTTTCAAGGCCAGTCCGAAATCCGAACATTACGGAGAATACAGAAAGTTAGGTGAAACAATGCATTCGAAATGCCAAAATTAGGTACTCTCGCTCTTTGGTGTACAGTAACACTAACCCAGTGACCCTGTGGAAGAATCTCCGTAGCTTTGGTGTCAGAAAAGCTAAACCAGAATTTGTTTCTCAGATCTCAGCTGATGAGCTGAATGAATTCTTCTCCGCACCAATCAACTTCCAAGAGCAAATAAACAGTCGCCCTGAAGAATAGCCCCTAGACACATAACCAACGATGACACATTCCACCTAAAACGTGTAACAATGAATACAACGAGCGAAGCAATAAAGAGAATCTCTTCTGAAGCGATAGGCAACGACGGTATTACCATTATTAAGATTAAGAATGTTGCAGATAGCGTATTACCTGTCTTAACAGATATATTTAATTTCTCTCTCGTGAATGGATCTTACCTCTTGGAAAAGAAGTAAGTCCGACTTATCCCTAAAATAGAAAACCCGAAATCATCTGGTGATTTTCGGCCAATCGGCATACTGCCTGCCGTTTACAAAGCCCTTGAATATATTGTTCATGACCAAATTCAGCTTATTTGACAAATATCAGTCTAGCACCTCAGCACAAACACTGCTCTAATCAAGGTAACTGATGACTTGAAATTCGCTATGAACAACCGCGGAGCTACTGTATTGTCACTTCTAGATTTCAGCAAAGCTTTTGATACGGTTGATTTTAACATACTGCTGAGTAATGTGCGACTAGTGCACTGAAGTGGTTTGAAAGCTGCTTAAAAATTGACAGCAAAGTGTTGTCTGTGGGAGTGAAGAAATCCTCCTGGAGAAATTTTGTTATTGGAGTGCCACAGTTATCAGTTGTAGGTCTACTTTTGTTCTTATATGTCAATGATAAATCATCGGTTTTGACTTTCTGTAAATACCACTACTATGCAGACGACCTTCAGCTCTACCAAAGTACGAAACCTGAAGATATAAAGACTGCAATTACCCAAATGAAAGAGGATCTGTCTTCAGTCGCAACAAGGGCGAAACACCTGGGACTAAAATTAAGTGCCAAAAACGTCGCAAATAATCTTAGTCACCCTTCAGAAAGTAATGTTCCGAATTACGCGACCAGTTACCTCCCATTCAACTTAACGGTATCCGAATACCATATCAGAAGAAAAAACTGGGTGTCATTATTGACGAACATATAAACTGGGCAAATAATACCGTCACTGTATGCAAAAAGACCTGCGTCTGCCTCTACGCTCGTTTCGTAACATCTTTCCACAAGATGTAAAATGTAAACTACTGCAATCACTCGTTCTACCAAACCTTCACTATTGTGATATTATCCAGCAAGGTACAAGTAACGAAAATTCAAGACGGTTAAACAATGAATGCGAGTGTACGGTATATATACAAAATTCGTCGATATGACCATACTAGTGCTTCATACACCCAGTTAGGGTGGCTACAGCCAGACAAACTACGTTACTATCACACGCTGTGCCTTCTCCATCGACTGCTCAGTCAGCGAGCACCACAACACGTCGCCTCAGAATGTAACCATATTTCGTGCCATCATAATATTAACACAAAATCGCACATAGCTAGTATCCTAGCTGTGCCCGTTCATGAAACGAAAACATTTGCAAACTTCGCTGTTTCTGGTGTTCGCCTCTGGAACAAGTTACCCTCCTCTCTTCCCATGATTCAGCTTTCTGCTACGTTTAAGAAAAAGTTGAAACACTTCCTTATGTCACCCTCTTAAAACTGTCGACAATACTTATGTATACAGTCAAGTTCCACTCCCATGAACCACAGACATTGCCGAGGTGGGGTGGCTTACGTGCCTCAACGATGCAGATAGCCGTACCGTAGGTGCAACCACAGCGGAGGGGTATCTGTGGAGAGGCCAGAGAAACGTGTGGTTCCTGAAGAGGGGCAGCAGCCTTTTCAGTAGTTACAGGGACAACAGTCTGGATGATTGACTGAGCTGGCCTTGTAACATCAGCTAATGTGGCTTTGCCATGCAGTTACTGCGAACGGCTGAAAGCAAGGGGAAACTACAGCCGTTACTTTTCCCGAGGACGTGCAGCTCTACTGTATGAAAATATGATGATGGCATCCTCTCGGGTAAAATATTCCGGAGGTAAAATAGTACCCCATTCGGATCTCCGGGCGGGGACTACTCAGGAGGATGTTGTCATCAGGAAAAACAATTCTGGTATTCTACGGATCGGAGCGTGGAATGTTAGATCCCTTAATCGGGCAGGAAAATTAGAAAATTTAAAAAGGGAAATGGATAGGTTGAAGCTAGATATAGTGGGGATTAGTGAAGTTCGGTGGCAGGATGAACAGGATTTCTGGTCAGGTGAGTACAGGATTATAAATACAAAATCAGTTGGGGGTATCACAGGAGGAGGACTGATAATGAATAATACGATAGGAATGCAGGTAAACTACTATGTGCAGCACAGTGATCGCATTGTCATTGTCAAGATAGATATGAAGCCAACACCGACAACAGTAGTACAGGTTTATATGCCAACTAGCTCTGCCGATGATGAGGAGATCGAAGAAATATATGAGGAGCTAAAGGAAATTATTCAGACAGTTAAGGGAGAGGAAAACTTAATTGTGATGGGAGACTGGAATTCGGTAGTAGGAAAAGGAAGGGAAAGAAAAATAGTAGGTGAATATGGACAGGGCAGGACAAATGAAAGAGGAAGTCGCCTGGTAGAATTTTGCACGGAACATGATTTAATCGTAGCAAACACGTGGTTTAAGAATCACAAAAGAAGGTTGTATACGTGGAAGAGACCAGGAGACACCGGAAGGTATCAGATAGATTTTATAATGGTAAAACATAAATTTCGGAACCAGGTGATGAACTGTAAGACATGCCCAGGGGCATAACTTGTTAGTCATGAACTGTAGGCTGAAACTGAAAATAGGGTAGGAAAATAAGGAGATGGGACTTAGATAAATTGAAGGAACGTGAAGTTCTGGAGAAATTCAGAGGAAGATTTAGGCATCAATGGACAGAAACAGGGGGAAATAAAACAGTAGAAGAGGAATGGGTAGCATTGAGAGATGAAATAGTGAAGGCAGCAGAGGACAAAATAAGTAGAAAGGCAAGACCTACAAAAAATCCTTGGATATCAAAGGAAATACTAAATTTAATTGATGAAAGGAGAAAATATAAAAATGCAGTAAATGAAACAGGCAAAATGGAGTACAGACGACTAAGAAATGAGATTGACAGGAAGTGCAACATGGCTAAGCAGGAGTGGCTAGAAACCAAATGCAAATCTGTAGAAGAATGTATAAGAAGGGGAAAAGTAGATACCGCCTACAGGAAAATAAAAGAGACATTTGGGGACAAGAAAAGCAACTTTACAAATATCAAGGATTCTGATGGGAAACCAGTTCTCAGCAAAGAAGGGAAAGCTGAAAGGTGGAAAGAGTACATAGAGCAACTCTACAAAGCAAATGAACTTAGAGACGATGTTGTAGGAAGGGAAGAGGAAGTAGATCAATATGAAATAGGAGATACTATACTGAGAGATGAATTTGACAGAGCCCTGAAAGACCTAGGTCGGAACAAGGCCCCAGGAGTAGATGACATACCCTCAGAGCTACTAAAGACTCTGGGAGAGCCAACCATGACAAAATTATTTGAACTGGTGTGTAGGATGTATGAGACAGGCGAAATACCCTCAGACTTTAAGAAAAATGTAATAATCCCCATTCCAAAGAAAGCAAGCGCAGACAGGTGTGAAAATTACAGAACGATCAGTTAGATAAGTCATGGTTGTAAAATTTTAACACGAATTATCTACAGGAGAATGGAAAAGCTGGTAGAAGCTGACCTCGCGGAAGATCAGTTTGGATTCAGGAGGAACGTAGGAACTCGCGAGGCAATACTCACTTTATGTCTTATCTTAGAAGATAGATTAAGGAAAGGCAAACCTACATTTTTAGCTTTTGTAGATTTGGAGAAGGCTTTTGACAATGTTGACTGGGATACACTGTTTCAAATTCTGAAGACAGCAGGGGTAAAATACAGGGAAAGGAGAGTTATTTACAACTTATACAAAAGCCAGACCGCAGTTATTAGACTCGAAGGGCACGAAAGGGAAGCATCAGTCGGGAAGGGAGTAAGACAGGGTTGTAGCCTTTCTCCGATGCTATTCAATTTGTACATTGAGCAAGCTATAAGGGAAAGCAAGGAGAAATTTGGAGAGGGAATTAATGTTGAGGGTGAAGAAATAAAAACATTGCGTTTTGCTGATGACATTGTAATTCTGTCAGAGACAGCAAAGGACCTGGAAGAGCAGTTGAATGGAATGGACAGTGTGTTGAAGAGAGCGTATAAAATGAACATTAACAAGAGCAAAACAAAAATAATGGAATTCGGTCTTAGAAAATCAGGCGATGCTGAAGGAATTAGATTAGGTAACGAAACAATGAAGGTGGTAGATGAGTTTTGTTACTTGGGTAGTAAAATAACATGCGATGGTCGCAGTACAGAGGATATAAAATTCAGAATGGCAATGGGAAGAAAAGCATTTTTGAAAAAGAGAAACTTTCTAACATCGCATATTAATTTAAGTGTAAGGAAGTCTTTTCTGAAGGGCATTTGTGTGGAGTGTTGCCTTGTACGGGAGTGAAACAAGGACGATAAGCAGTGCGGACAGGATGGAGGCGTTTGAAATGTGGTGCTACAGAAGAATGCTGAAGATTAGGTGGGTAGATCGCGTAACTAATGAAGAGATACTGAACAGACTTGGTGAGAAAAGGAATTTTTGGCATACCCTGACTAAAAGAAGGGATCGCTTGGTAGGACACATTCTTAGACATAGAGGAATCGTAAATTTAGCATTGGAGGGAAGTGTGTGGGGTAAAAATCGCAGAGGGAGACCAAGAGACGCGTATAGTAAATAGACTCAAGTGGATGTGGGTTGTCGTTGTTATGAGGAGATGAAAAGGCTTACTCAGGATAGAGTAGGGTGGAGAGCTGTATCAAACCAGTCTCCGGACTGAAGACCATAACAACAACAACAGTAAAATTTCTGTCCGCGTGATAGTAAAATCAATATTCTGCTTTCCGTTATTTCTCTTCCCCCCTCTTTCTTTTACCAAAATTTGCCCTTTCGTTTTATCTCCTTATGTGAGTATTATTACATTCATTTTCTCCTCCTTTCCCACCCCTACCTCCATGCTCATAGCTGCTAGCAGCTATCAGTAAAACCTTTCCGCATTGTAATACTTATCATGTTTCTTAATTATGAAATACGAATATAAAGTGTATGTATGTCCTTTTGTTACCTGTAGCTTACTTGAAAATTTTAATTTTTGTAGATTTAGTAATACTGTAATACTGGAAATGTTAAGTACGAAGAAGGCCTGGTTACGTATGAGAGACGGCCTGAAGGCCCTAATATTGCCAGGTTAAATAAATGAGTAAACAAATAAATCTAAAACACACTTACTTTAGCCAAGATCGCTAGGTTTTTTTACCGGTTTCGATGAACAATGTCATCATTTTCAGAAAAACAATTTTTATACAATTTTGTCCTATTTTCAGTAAAATAAAGAGTTACTTGTGAAAATGAAACATAAGAAAAAGAACATTGTCAAAGGATTAAAATTTGCCTGACCAAAGTGAATCGTCATCTGTATTGCACATTTAAAAATTGTGTCTGTTCTTGCCACAAGTAAAAACGAGTCTCCTTAGTTGTGGCTAGAACACACAAAATTTTTAAATGTGCAATACAGATGACGATCCACTTAGGCGATGCAAATTATAATCGTTTGACAATGTTCTTTTTCTTATATTTCATTTTCACAGGCAACTACTTTATTGAAAAATAGGAGAAAATAGTAAAAAAATTATGAATAGGTTGACATAGATAATCAAAATCGGTAAAAAAATAATAATAAAAAATAAATAAAAATAGAAACAAACGAACGATCTTGGCTGAAGTAAGTATGTTTAATATAAATTTTGACCGCTCTCCATGGGCATAATATGCCACTTAACTGTAAATAAGTAATTTGAAATGTATCTAAACCAAATCGCTGCTTTAATGTATATATTTCTTAACAATGGCCATTTCGGCTACACAGCCATCTTACTGTAATTTATTGCTATTGATGATATTTAATGGTGTTTGTCGACGTTAGTTTTTTTTTTACAATAGCTTGTTTACAACCTAGAACGTTATGACCATCTACCTACTACCGATATAAACCAGTGAGGATGATAGGAGCGTCACTTGATTGGGGGTGGGGGTGGGGGCCTTAGAGTGCATGTAGTGTCGGAGAGCGTGCTGTCCGAGTGCAGAAGGGGAAAGGCATGAGATCTATTTGACTGTGACCAAATAGTGGTAGCCTGGAGGCTCGGCATGAGCATTTCGTAACACGTACCTACCAGTTGTCAGGTGTTCGAAAACAGGCGTGATGAATGTCTTCAACAAGTGGAGAAATTTAAAAGTTTTAACATAGCTGCTATTGTCAGCGACCGTTACAACGTCAAAGGATAAAAATGCAGCCCGCGGTCGCAAAAATAAAGTTCTTTAACCTGTTTCGGCAATAACGATGATTGCCTTCATCAATAATTATACATTAAAACAAGTCACATAACAAAAGTTACAACTCAGCTGTAAAGCCTAGGCCTATGTCACAAATTAAAAAAAAAATAATAAATAGAAAGAGCTAGCCACTATCGGCTGCACACCTGCATGGAGGCATCAGACTGAGAAACAATGGTGAGATTACATCAAAAAGTTGAGGGGCTCTGCGGTAACCCTCCTAGTTAGAGATGTTAGCCTGAAGAAAGTACAAGCAGCTGTGCTTAACTTTCTTTTAATTAATTTCGGTTTCGGTGCTTCACTAGCGCTATCACATGATGTGATAAGTGCTGTCGATAAGCGCTGTCAAATAGATTTCGTGTTCTGTACCTCACAAGCGTCTTCTAATCAAACTGTGTGCTTATGGAATATCGCCACAATTGTGCTATTGGATTCGTGATTTACTGTCTGAAAGGGCACAGCACATTGTAATTTCCCCAGGGAAATGTTATAGGGCTCCTATTGTTCCTTACTTTTAAGAACGATGTAGGAGACAATCTGAGTAGCTCTGTTAGACTTTTCGCTGATGATGTTGTCACTTATCGGGTAGTAAAGTACCAGAAGATGGAAAATAACTGCAAAATGATTTAAATAAGATATCTGCATGCTGCAAAAAAATTGCAATTGACCCTTAATAATGAGAAGTGTAAAGTCATCCATATGACAACTAAAAGAAGACCGTCAACACTTTCTTTCTCAGTGTTGTTCCTGGACAACAACGTATTAAAAGTTGATTTATACCGTATTTTGTGCATCAATCCTTAAAGCTACATTTTTGTAAATGAACACCATGCTTCTACTACGACATTTTGTCGCTTGGTACGGTGCGTAGCCACTTCTGAGGCATTAATCTGCCAACATGGAGGTTGTCTCGCGTTCCGTCTGTATGAGGCTGTGAGTGTGAGCGTGAGTGTGGTTCCTTTTATTCCAGCAGTGAATTGTCTTGTCTTTGGTGCCGTGGCAGTGTTAACAATCAACAAACTAATGTC